>CAVNYN010270969.1:0-26512 GCA_963692815.1 Nyctanthes arbor-tristis
CTGACTGTAGCAGCCCCCCCCCCCCCAAAAAAAAAAAATCCTTTTCGCCCCCTCCCTTGATGGGGCACTTATTGCTTGTATAACTTGTTTATGAATCCACAAACTTGATAAATTTTTGCGATAGAGCAATGGAAGCCAATTGTGCCGTGTAACTCTTTTTTCTTGCTATATGTGCCACATAACTTGTATTGCACAGAGCAAATTATATTACTAGTATGCTTGAGAAATTTATCATGTTATGTTCCAGGGGATGAAAAATGGTGCTTATGTGATTGTAATGCTTGGTTTTTTGCCTTTTGGTGAAACTAGACGCAATTTTGTTTGCAGGTGATTAAGTCTTATATTTTCGATCATGTAGGCTAAATGTTAAATCTTGAGAGGCAAAATTTGATTATAGAGAAAAGCGCTTGCAATATGTGACAATGTTCAGTGGTAATGAGAAACATTGGTCAATAGAATCATTGTTGTGTTCTGTTGCAGTTTTAGGTAATATCATATCCAATACCATCACAATTCACAACCATAACAATGGTAATTTAGTGTGTGTTTGGGATAGCTTAAATTATAATTTGATGAAAAATAGTGTAGAAATTCCGTGGATCCTACTGATATTAGTTTTGGGTTCTGCTTAAGAAATCGTAGTTTAACAGTAAACAAGCTGTTAATGGATCAGAATATAGTCATGGTTCAAAAATTTCAGCATTTGCATGAGATGATATCAACCAATAACACTTCCTTACTATCCTTTGGCTTCTTTTTTTTTTTTCCCTACTGCTATAAGCGTGTCTTTTGCACAGAGGATAATTCTTACAACGGTAACAAGCAAAAGAAGAACAAAAAGAGATATTCTGGTGATAATGATGTTGCTCAGACAGTTGAGCTCTCAAATATCGAAGGTAGACTGATGTCTGTTGATACTTCACTTATCGTCACACTTAATACGCATGTATTTAAACAATTCATGAAGATTATTGTATTTTCTAGCAGATGAATCGGAAACAATAAGTCGAGGGAAGAAGAAAAGTAAAAAGTTAAGGACTGCAGAGAAAAAAACGAATAGCAAGGTGGCCAAGACCAAAATCAATAAGGTCAGTGTCCAGTATACTAATGGGGATGAAGATGATTTCTCTGATCAAAAAGATACTTCAAGTGAAGCGGGAGTACTTAGAATGAAGAAGTCAAGGAAAAAGAAAAGAAAGAATGTGAAGACACTTCATGTCAGCGAAGTCGAGATGCTCAACAATGAGAGAGAGGATGATGCCGCTCAACAGAAAAATGGTAAGGGGAAAGATAATGATGACCAACAGTGTTAGGTTAAGAATTTACTATTACATCTTGGCTTTTATACGTACATATGGCCTCTCACTTGTGGTTTTATTGCTTTTGCCTGAGCTGGCATCTGCTCATTTGCACTTTCTTGGATCTGTAACACGTATAACATTGCAAAGATGGATGTGAATAAATTTGATCAAATAGCAATTGAAATTTTGATTTGCCATGCTCGCAAATATAAGCTTGAATCTAATGGAAGGAAACTGTCTCTCAGATGAAGAGGTTAGGGAAACAGAGTCTGAACCTGAAGATCATATGACAAGCTTGGGACACAGGGAGGCAGATACAGAAAGAAATGCCAATGCTGGTAAAATTGCGTAAAATTGCTAAATTTTCACTTTGCCTTTAAAAAAAAGTTGGCGTCATCTTGTTTTAATGCAACTAAGATTATCATGTTTTACCTTCTTTACTTGTAGGCAAATCAAAGAAGGCTCAGAAAACAAAAAAGAAGGCTAAATTATTGGTAAACAAATTGCCCCAGGATAATTCACTAGAAAAGAAAGAAGAAGCTGCGGAAGACGAAGTTTATGAGATGTCGTCAGGGGATGAAGACAGTTCTAAAGGGATGAAAAGTATGAATAACTTCTTTCTGTAATGTTATCTTTTGTTTTCCGTTTGCACATAGCTTAGAAGTCAGCTCTAGGAAAATGGAGCAAGGGTAGAGCTATTGATACTTCAACAAAAGACAAAACAAACCTGTACTTTGAATCCATGAAAAAAGGTTTTTTGTTCTCTTAACAGAATGGATAACTGAATACTATCAGAGCAGACCTGGACTCGAAGTGCTGCAAGAAAGAATCGATGACTTCATAGCTGCTCATGAGGCACAAGAGGAACAGGTATTTTCACTATTACAAAGCTACATTTCATGGTTAATAAGACAAAATTGACAACAAACATGCATGCTTATGATGTTGTACTTTTTGAACGACATGAGGTCCTAAGATTTCTGCTCTTACAGCATGAATATTGAAATCGTCTATTCATTCAGATGCATTCTCTGTGGAGCCGTGAAGGAGCTCCTATAAATGGCTAATATAGAAGATGTTTCGCTAGCCAAGTCTAGAAGTGAAAGTTACTTCCATTAAAACATTAGATAACTAACATCTTTCTTTTTTAATCTTTCTTTGTTGGCCCATGCAGGCAAGAATAGAAAGGGAGGCCAAAGCTGCAGAAGGTGGATGGACTGTTGTTGTACATCATAAGGGGAGGAAAAAAACATCGGACGCTGAAACTGGAACTGTTGTGGGTTCTGTTGCCCCGGCTGCTGTTCTCGATAAGATGACTAAAAAGAAAAATAAAGAAGCAGGTCCAGATTTTTACAGGTTTCAGAGAAGAGATGCCCACAGAAACGGTATAATAACTAAGTGTAGTCACAATATTAGGCTGTTTCTGTCTTTTGGAAGCCATATGAATGCAGATAATCACTGGAACTCATACAATTTATTATGTTATGCAGAAATTATGATGCTGCAAAGCAAATTCCAGCAGGATAAGAAGCGGATACAACAACTGAGAGCTGAAAGGAAGTTTCGACCATATTAGATCTCGGTCTTATTGTCATTCCAGAAATATGCTGAAGGACCTAGAATAGGTCTAAAGTATCCGATATTGCTCTTGCTTACAATTGAAGCTGCCTGCGTAGCGTCAAATAACTTCCAAGTTCAGATTTCACTTTCCTCTGTTGCTTTTTGGTACCAAATGATTAGCCTGCCAAAGCAACACGACCTCGTGTTGCAGTTTTGATGATATTTTGATTCTTCCTGTGATTGTGTGGATGCATACAAGTTAAGGTGAGAAGGCGTGCAACCAAAATTGATGTTAGTAAAGCATCTCGGCCTACATTTAGATGTTATGGTAATATTTAGTTCGACTTTTTGGTAAAAAAGAAGTTAATATTAATTTACTATGTTATTATTATACTTATATCAAATCAAATGAATTACACGTTTAATAAGTCACTTTAGACATTTTTTATGACAAATAAATTCTTATGATGTGTAACTAATAATACCATAATAATAATGTCTAAGATGCCTTATAAAGTTTGTGCTTACCAGCTCATAGATATACTTCCCAACATAGGGCAACATTATACTACTTTCATTCACAAAAGATATCATTTTTTCACATAGATTAAGAAAAATTTATTTAACACTTTAATAATTTTATTTTGTTGATAACAATACAAATTAAATAGAAACATATAAAAAACTAATATTTCAATTATATTTTTAAAAAGAAAGTAGCTTAGATTTTAGATGGATAAAAGTGAAATAAAATATTATTTTTATGGGATCGGAAGAATATCTAATTATTCATACAAGTTACAAAATCTAATGGGAATCAAAATCTATTTAAAAATGACACCAATCTTATAAATAAATAAATAGAAATATTGTTTGGTAGCCTTGTCAGTGACATGCAAGATAAAAGACAAGCACATTCACGACCATCTATTTAAGTCTAGCACTCAAACTTAAAATAATAATAATAATAATAAAATCACCATGCCTAAATCTGATAGGATCATTTGTTCAGAAAAAAAAGAAAGAAAGGAAAATCAGATAAGATAAGATTGAACACCAATGATGATAAAGATGATGATAATAGTAATAATAATAAAAAATATATATACACATACACAAGTAGAGTTGACTATCACAAAAATTTATCTAACTTGAATACTTCTCAATTCTCATGTGATAAATGCTAGGGTTCCATCAACTGAATCGCAAAATATTGAACTTTGACCTTTGTTAGTTTGTTTTGTTCTTATATCGCGCTAATTACGCACTCTATGGCTAATATCCTATCAAGTAATTAATTAACCATGATATACATACTTTTACCTCAAACAACCTCAATATCAAACACAAACATGAAAATCGCATTATATGAAGTTTTCTTAACAATGAAAACAATCATTAGACTTTTAGACACGTTAGAGCAGCTAATTGGGTCATGTAATCGTTATGATTTCTTTCATCAAGGGTATGATCTAATACATTAGATCATGTAACTTGTTTAAGTTTAAAAGATAACATTAATTATAATGCGGGTGCTAAACGGGGAAGAGTTGTTGAGTGCTTGGGGAATTTTCTAAAAAGCGAGGTTGTCAACAATAGGCGGGCGATGGGTATGGGTGGGAACAGGGTGGACCCGAATGTTCAGCAGCTGTGCACGAAAATGGGGGGTGGCGAATACGCCCGTGAGTCAATACAGACAAATAAAATACAGCTAATTATGACTTCTTTTTGCGACCACTCGAGTTACGTTACGGTTCTGAACAGTGGCTGGTGGGGGACCGGTGGGTCTCATTCACAGGCTACATAGAAATTTCGAGGATGCTACTCCACTCACGTGTCTACTCTACTACCCTCACCCCCGCTTTTTCTTTCAAGCGGTGTGAATTTTTCGTTATTTCTACCCACTCTTCTATATTTATATTTAAACTAATTGTATACTAATACGTTACAAAAAATAGAATAATTAGTAAAAAAATTAGTAATTAGAAAAACTAATAATCATAATTTTATGGGTAATTTATAGCTATCGTCCCCATCCCCAACCTTTTGACTTTTAGCATATTACGTCTATAACCTTTAATTCTACTCCTAAGAGTCTCCAACATTTCCCAAGATCCTTTCCCAGGTCACTATGGACGGAAACCATCCATTTTAGGAGTTAGTCAACCAATTGACCAAGAGCAATTCTGGTAACATACAAAAATGAATATTTTAATTTAAAAAATAAAAATAAATTCAAAAAAAAAGATGGGGGGAGTTTTCTGCCATTTTCGGCGGCCTTTGGCCGCCAAAAATGGCACCAGTGCAGCAAGCAAAAAGGGAGAACCCCCCACCAAAATTTATTTTTATTTTTAAATTAAAATATTTATTTTTGTATATTATCAGAATTGCCCTTGGTCAACGAGTTGATTAACGCCTAAAATTGATGGTTTACGTCTATAGGGACTTGGTGGAGGATTTTGGGAAAGGTTGGGGACTCCAGGAGTAGAATTAAAGGTTACGGACGTAATTTGTTAAAAGTCAAAAGGTTGGGAACGTTAGTTGTAAATTACCCTAATTTTATTATGTACTATTCACTTTTATGCATATGTTATTAATATACATAAATAGAATCAAATTGAAATATACAATATTTTTACTTAGTACAAAACTAATTAAATTGTCATTCTTAGAACAATACTATTTAAGCAATAAAAATGAGAATCAGGAATTTTTGTAAAATTAATTTCATATTGAATATTTAAACTAAGAAACAATAGAAAAGAGAGGATACGAAATTTATATAACTCTAAAATTACCCTACACTTACATCTTTATTCAATAGGGTGTGGATGATATTCATTTATGGGGATGAGTTATTTTTCACATTCATTATCCACTATATATTCTTGGAAAAATTATTTTTCGCATTTCTCATTAATATTCACTAAATCTATTCTAAAAAATCTAAAATACACAATTTCTTATTACAAAATATCCAAGCGAAACAATATTACAAGAAAGGATAAGAATTATATGATTTACCTTTACCCCTAATATTAATTTTTAACCACTTTCCAGATCGGAAGAGCGTCGAAAAAATTTTATTTCTATTCTAAAACATTATCATCAAATATTATTATTATCGTATTCTCTCAACTTAAATTCTTACCAATATATAGGTTGCCAGAGAAAAATAAATAATAAATTAAATAATGTACTAAACATATAGCTCTAGGTTTTAGACGTGTGGTTTATCGTATTGAAGTAAAGTAAAAATTTTGAAACTAATTTAATTTTACTTTATTATTATATCATCAATATCACGAGTAGGCACTTAATCGAAATAAGAAGAAGTCCCAATAACTCAATACTTAAAATTTGTCCATCAACTGTTATAATTTGAAGAAATATTAAATCTTTGAAAATAGTATAAAAATTAATAGAATATGTACAACAAACACTAATAGATAATAAACAACATATTATATATAGAATAAAAAATATATATTTTTTTCTATATTATTATCTATATCTATATATATATATATATATATCTATAATAAGAGAATTGTAGCTTTTCCAGCTTATTTTTTGGCTCTGTAAAATTTATGGCTCTGTAAGATTTATGGTAATATCATTTAATTCTTTTTTTATATATTTTTTTTGGAAATTGTTACGCAAGTTTATTAAATGATATTCATTTTTCTCTTTATTAACTCATATTCAATCATCAATTCACGGAAGTTTCTTTAGCCAACTATTTTAAATTTGGGATCTGTCACTTATCAAATCGAATATGAAATTAATTGGGAGTTATATTTGAAAAAAACAAATAGTAATATTTATAATTCGAAAACACATGCATAGTATGTCGCTTAACGAATACATTTCAAAAAATATGTAATCTTATTATAAATTTCAAATTTTAATGATTTTTAAAGAAATTTTTATATGATCATTATAGTGCAATAATCAAATTTTATTTTTTTTTAAAATTATAGTAATTCAATTTGTCGATTCTATAATTAATATAAATTGAAACTTTTTGATAATTTCCTATGAAACAAAAATTTCAATTTGTCGTTTTAAATATGGTCTTACTGTATTTGGATTTGGATTATTTATTTGAGAGATGAACCGAATATTGATACAGTTGCACTGTAATAATTGTTCAATAATTTTTATACATTTTACTTTTATTAAATCGCCTCAATTAATTTTTATTTATGCATGCATAATTAATTGATGCTGTAATTCAAATAAGTGCTACATTGGTTAGGTTTCTCACACTCTAGATAGGACGTTCTGGGTTGGAACACACATGCCCCTCCCCTCCCCTATACCTGCTATATCAAAAAAAAAGAATTAACTCGTACAAAAAGTGTTACCAAAAAATAAATTCAAATATAATAGAATGGTTATAAAAACTTATATCTCATGATACTAATATGACTCAACTAGCTGTATTAATAATTTATATAAAATTTTTGTATAAAAATTCATTGACATTTGTTATTAGAGTAATTATATGGAGACATGTTTATCTGACATGAATAACTGATATTGGTTCTCCTCCTTTTCCCTATATCTAATGTATTAAAAAAAAAAAGAAAAAGAGAAAAAAAGAAAAGAATTAACTGGTGCAAAAAGTGTTACTGACAAATAAATCAAAATATGATAGAATAATTATAAAAATTTATGTCTCATAATATTAATATGACTCAATTGGCTGTATTAATAATTTATGTTAAATTTTTGTATAAAAATTCATTGATATTTATTATTAGAGTAATTAGAGGGAGAAATATTTATTTGACATGAATAACTGATATTTGTTAGTTGCCAAACATGAATTAGTTGTTTATATGACAGTAGTGAATTTGAAGGCCGACAATCATCTAATATACAGTTGACAACTAAACATGCCATTTTTTTCATGCTAAATAAATATGTCTCCCTAAAATTACTACAGTTATTACTTTTAGATTCAGCACAACGCACGAGTGAGAATTCTAGTAAAATCGAATAATAGCAAAATGTAACTAATCGATAAGTATTACTTTTTTTCTGAAGAAAATGGATTATTATTATTGTTATTGTTATTATTATAAAATAAAAAAATAAAAGAAGCATATAAAAGTAGGATAATAGTTTGACGGGAAAACTTATATATGTCTGCTATCCTACTTTAATATATATAAGATATGATAAGATATTTCTTAAATGACAATTTTTAAATTTGTGTATAATTTTGTATGTGTATCTAAATTTTATACACTTTAAATATTCAAATAATTAAAAACATATTACATTTAATAAATAAATTATAGAAAGCGTGAAACAAAATAAAGGGTTGAGATGCAAATTGTTCTAACACTATATATATGACATCATATAGCGTCGTACGACCATGTGTCTTGTATTGGGACATGTCATATGGTTGTGATTTCCCAAGTGATGTGTCTCGATTACATATAGTGTCATACCATATAGCGTTAGATCAAGACTCAATCGAGATGAAACTTTGTGACATGAACGACTATGTATGGTTTTTTGAGAGTACAAGGTTGGGATCGTAAAGGTATATAGTGATTCAAATTTAGATCAAATATATATCAATAAAAAAAGTACTTAACTACTTCGACAAAGCCCCTTGGTCAATAACTATGGATGTGAATGTGATTGGGTAATTAGCATAAAAGGTCCATACTTTTGGATGTTATTGTGCAAATAGTTCCCACCATTTTTTTATTTTTATTTTTATTTTTTTTGCAATTTCACCCATACCATCACATTTCTTTTACGAAGTTCATCCTTAATTCTATTTGTGTTTAATTTTCTTTATTTTTATAAGGGTTTTTTTGCCCATCAATGGTTCCCACCCCCTACCCCAAAAACAAAAGGCAGCAATAAAATTGTATCACGCACATAGATTTTCGAGTCGAAATACGTTACTAAAAAAAACTCCCAAATGGCTAAGGTAAAGGCGTAAAAACCATTATGATGCCTCTTTGGTACTTTATTAAGAAAAGGTTTCAAATTAATTTTAAAAAGCATAGTTGTTTAATTTTTTCAATAATAATGCAACTTATTTTAGTTAGTTTTTGACCATATTAATTATTTTCAAATTTTATTTGAAAACTTTTAAAATTGTAAATTATGACGGGACAAAAATGTCCTTGTAAAAATGAAGATAATAAGAGCTTGTTTGATTCACATTATTTTTCATTATTCTCTTAAATTATTATTTTACTTATTATTGATTTGACAACTGTTTAATTATAATCACATATTTTAAATATTTTTACATTTTACAATGTTCATTATACCTCTCTCTTCATTATAATTTTCCCAAATTTAGACAAATAATGGGAATCAAACAAGCTCTAAACGAAAATGGACATAAAGGAAAATTTAAGTGTTAATTACACATATTGTCCCCAACATTTAAGGTTAGTGTCAGTTGTGTCTCTAATCTTTTTTTTCAACCAACAAAGTCATCAATATTTTCATTAATTTGCCCAGATAGTCTTTCTTAAAGGTTTCCCTCAATTTTTCCATTAACTTTTTGACCAAATTATCATTTTATCCCTTATTCTTTTAAATTAAAAAACTAAAAACTTAAGAAATATAAATATATATAACAATAAAAATAAACAAAGAAAAAAGGGGCGGGGACTCCCCCTTGGCTGTTGAAAATGGCAGCAGGAGTCTCTCCCAGTGCTGCCCATTTATGGCAACAAAACTACTGTCATTTTTGACAGCCATTTTGTTGTCATTTCCTGCAGTCAAAAGTAGGGGGTCTTCGCCCCTTTTTTCTCTTTTTTATTTTATATTTTTCAAGTTTTTGTTTTTTAATTTAAAAAGATAAAGGAAAAAATAGTAATTTGGGTGAAGAGTTAATGGAAAAATTAAAGGAAATTGTCAAGAAAATAGAAAAACCATATGTGTAAACTAATGAAAGGTTAGATACTCAGCAAGTTGAAAAAAAAAGGCTGAAAATCAAGCCAATACTAATATCAAAGGTTGAGGATAATACGTGAAATTAATCCAAAATTTAATGGTCCCATGTGGGAACAAAAAAGATCCTGATTTTTGATCATTTAAAATGCCCCTCCTATATTAGTGTAAGTCAATAAACTCAACTTGCAAAGATTTAGTGGTTGTTTGCTTCTCTTTATCCTTATAACTTATAAAGAGAAATTATAAGTTGGTGAAATGAATGATGTAGATTTAATAGAAATGTGAAATTTGTGGTTATAAATGAATAGTCAAATCAGTAGTCAAATCAGTGGTAAGTAAAATTATAAAGAGATGTGTTAAAGATGTTCAAACAAGCACTTATCTTTGGATTCAATAAAAGTAAATATTTTATATGCCAATAAAATTTTATTTTAAATTTTGTTGATTTAATAATGTAGTATTATTGTAGGTGGGCAAAAATAGCTCCTCTTTTTAAGTTAGGGATGGACGCGGATAGAAATATAGTGTGGAGGTCAAGTCAGTAAATAAATTGAAAATACGTGGCGAACTGGAATACCGATTTCTACACGCTTCTTTCATTCATGGCATTATAAATTCTAGCCCTCGCCCGCCTCTCATTTCCCATTATTTAGCTTCTCCGCACATCAGAAACCGTCTCTCCTCCTCTATAATACCTCTCTTAATACCACTTCCAGTATTCGGTCGAGAGCTCGCGATATCAGGTCTTGTTTTCGATCCCATTCAGTTTATTTCTTTAAGCACTGTAAGTCATCGGCCTAATTCCTTTGCTTTTATGTAATTGTTTCATATGTGGTGATCGTTTCTGAGATGTAGATGAATTTCTGCTTTCTTGCGTTTCTAAGCCCTTGATTTTGTTTATATTGATTTGACTTGGGTTCTTGAGATTTTTTATTTGTGTGTGCCTTGAGGGTTTGATATTTGTTATATTGTTTCGTATCATAGTTTGATTTGTATTCCTGAGATTTTGATGATATCTGGTTTTGCTTCGTTCCTAGGGTTTGTTATTGAAGCTTTCTGAAAGACGGAAAAAATTTCGTCTGCTTCTGTTCATTCTATTTCGCACCTCTCATATATCAATCGCTCTAGTATTGTTTCTGGGGTTTCTTTTGTACTCAATTTCTTAATTTATTAGAGCTTGTTTGATCCTATTTATTTGGAGAATTTATAATGAGGAGAGATGCAGAATGTGTATTGGAAACGTAAAAAGTGTGAAATATGTTGTTGTAATTGAATAGTTGTCAAATCAAATGTTAAATCAGTGGTAGGTAAATTTATAAATTGAGAGAAAAAATGGGATCAAACATGTTTTGTGGATTAATTTTGATGTGATAGGTGTTGCCTTGAATTAACTGTACGGTTGATAAATATTATTGTGGATTAATTTTGATGTGATGTGTATTGCCTTGAATTAACTGTACGGTTGATAATTTTATTTAATTATAACTTTCTTTAAGTTTATACCTTTACTTGCCTGTCGTGCACTGACCTTTTTCAAGAGGAATGGGTTAGTCTTGTTAAAGTTGGGGTTTTACACACAGTTGCTATCTTGTAAGTGAATCTTTTTTTTTCTTTAGAGATAGGCTGAAGAATGTTTAAAATGATATTTGGAAAACTTCTGTTTTAGATCTGAATGAGGGGCTGCATTGTCAAGGTTCTTGTGATCTGGCTTGTTTCACAAGCTACTGGAAGTTTCAATCATATAGCTGTAGCAAACAAGAAACTTTTATTCTTTATGTTTCATATAATATAATGGGTGCTTAGAGAATGTGCACTGCAGAGCTCCACTGGTGATATATCTGCAATGCATGTCTATCACGGTTTTTTTTGGTAAATTTACTTTCATTGATGTTCCCTCTGGTTCTTGTTTTGATTATTTGGACAGCTAGACTGAATGATCTAATGGAGTCAAAGGGTGGAAAGAAGAAGTCTAGTAGTAGTAAATCCTTGTTCTACGAAGCCCCCCTTGGATACAGCATTGAAGACGTTCGACCACACGGAGGAATCAAGAAATTCAGATCTGCTGCATACTCTAACGTGAGATCAATGTCCTCAACTTTTCTGATTATTATGATCTTTAATTTTGTTAGATCATTCATGTAAGTGTCATTTTATATTTGTCGTTTTGTTATGCAGTGCGCCCGGAAGCCCTCCTGAGATTCCTCGAGTACTGGAATAACTACCAAAGGTGGTACAGAGAACAGCGTTTACCTTAAAATTCAGCTACTATCTTAATTTAGTTTCTTATTTCCTCGTCCTTGTTCTTGCTTTGCTACACCACTCCTTTTCCCTAAGCTCTAAGACAAAATGGCCTTGCCGGTCTCAGCGATTGGATTTGAAGGTTATGAAAAGAGGCTTGAGATATCTTTTTCTGAACCTGGAATATTTGCCGACCCTGGAGGTTGTGGGCTCCGTTCTCTTTCCAAAGCCCAGTTGGATGAAATCCTAGACCCAGCTCAATGCACCATTGTATCTTCGTTGTCTAATGAAGAAGTTGATTCATATGTCCTATCAGAGTCTAGCCTCTTTGTCTACCCATACAAGATGATAATTAAAACTTGCGGGACAACGAAACTGCTTCTTTCAATCCCACCCATCCTTAAGTTTGCAGAAACTCTCTCTCTCACTGTGAGTTCTGTCAGATACACTCGCGGAAGTTTCATATTTCCTGGGGCTCAGCCATTTCCGCATCGTAGTTTCTCTGAAGAAGTTGCTGCTCTTGACAGCTATTTTGGCCAATGTGGTCTAAGCAGCAGAGCGTATGTGATGGGTGATGCTAATGAAGATCAGAAATGGCATGTCTACTATGCGTCCGCCAGCCCAAAGGATAATATGGATCCAGCATACACCCTAGAGATGTGCATGACCAATTTGAACCAGAAGAAGGCCTCTGTATTTTATAAGACCCAATCGAGCTCTGCAGCTGTCATGACTGAAGCTTCAGGCATCAGGGAAATTCTCCCCAGTTCTGAGATATGTGACTTTGATTTTGATCCCTGTGGTTACTCGATGAATGCTATTGAAGGGGATGCAATCTCCACAATTCATGTTACTCCAGAGGATGGTTTCAGTTATTCAAGTTTTGAAGCAGTTGGATATGATTTCAGAGTGGTGGATTTATCCCTCCTGCTTAAGAGGGTATTGGCTTGCTTCCAACCAGCAAAGTTTTCTGTAGCTTTGCATTCTTCTGTTGCTGGGAAGGACCTTGACATGGACTTAGCTCTCAATATGAAGGAATATGTATGTGGAGAAAGGAACATTGAAGTTCTTGGTGATGGACGATCTATTATCTACAGCACCTTTATCAGCTCCGGAAACTGCGGATCTCCCAGGTCAATCCTGCAGTTCTGCTGGGACGAGAACCAGGACGAGGAATTCGAGAAGAAATAAATACAATAGCATGGCGATCTATCGCCGCTGTGTCACAGTGTCATCATTTACTTGTTTTCCGGAGTGTCAGTGTCATATTGCTTTCCGGAGTGTCAGCATCATCATTTACTTGTTTTCTGGACAAGTAGTATCTCTATGGTAGTGGTTGATATTATTTAAAGCATTTATGTTCCTGAACTAGTCTATCTCTCGCGGTGTCTCCTTGTGTGTTTGGAGCATCGGTTAAAATTTGGTTTTGGTTTCCAGTAGAAGCAGAGTTAACCATTGACGTGCCCTGCTGTGCGTTGTGTAATAAATTTTCAGGAAGGCTGATTCTGATGTAATAATATTTTGTGCTGTTCTTACTTGATTTGTGGCCTTTTCGTATTTTTGCTCTGACACTGGAATTTATGCTTTGATTGACTGGGGATTTCTGGTTGGCAAGAAACATTCCTAGGGTTGGCAAGGAATGATCATCCAACCACAACTTCAAGGAATGATCATCCAACCACAACTTCAATAATCATCCAAGTTTGATTCTATAAATTTGGAGAGTCAGACTCATTCTCTAAATTAAAATGTTAATTTAGTGAAGGCTCTTGGGGTATAATTTTAGGATAGAGAGCATTTTGAATTTAAAGAAATTAATAGAGATGTTCTATGTGTTCAACTATTTAAAAGTTTTTATAACATGAAACACGTATTGATATAATGTGTCATTGGTAGTGATTTAAATATTTTATAAATATATATAATTTATTGGAGGTGAGTATATTCTATATCATTGGGTACAAGTATCATTTTTCATTTTATAATGCACAATGTGGACATTTGAAATTATACTCTGGACGCTATTCTATTTAGTATTATATTATTTAGAATAGTCTGCAATCTATTGCTAATAAAATCAATTTAAATTCTTCTATTTAATATTCTTTAATATTTGTCTATATCCTATGATTTATTTAATTAGGAGAGGGCATCAACACTTCCAATTTTTTTGAGAATTAATTTTGTAAAAAGTGATTTTTATTTTTCCAAAGAATATGTGATTAAAAAATAACATATGAAAATGTACAAAAAAATGATTTGCAAAATCTAGTGTCTAGTCTTCTAATAGGTATTTTTATAATTTTGTACGATTTTTTTTTTCTTTTTAACCCGGCATATAATTTGATGTGATAACGCACATCTTAGATGGCGTCGAGATGCAAATATATTTTGAGAAAATTGTCAAATTTTACACTTTTAATTTATACATTTCTAAATCAGATGTTTAGAAACCTATACAGAAATGTCCATTTTCATCTTTTTAGGACAAAAATAACCCTAAACAAAAAATATATTTCCACCCAAGCCTAATTACACATTCATTAAAATGTAAATACCTGTCTCTTCTCCTCCAAATGGAGTCAAATCTGGTGCTCTTTCCCTGCACTACTAAAAACTAGGCCAATAGCTACCAAAATTTTCTGACCAACTCAAAGTCCGTTAGAAATTTTCGCCCAAGACCACAAATCCGTCACAAACTTTCTGACCAATTTGAAGTCCGTCAGAAACTTTTTGACGAAGTAAAAATCCGTCGCAAGATTCTGACATATACCAGAATCCGTTAGAACTTCTGACGGAAAGACACAATGGTCAGAAACTAATGACGGAGGAGGTACATGGTCACAAAATCCGTTGCAAACCTCTGACGAGAAAATACTTCTGTCATAAAGTTTTCGACGGACGACCCGTTGCGGCAGAAATGTTCTGACGAACTACCTATTCCGTCAGAAATTTGATCGTAATTATTCTCCCAACTGCATGACACAGTTGAAATTAATTCACTATAAATTTCTTTTTCTTTGGTAGTAATTCACTATAAATTTCAACCGATGGTTAATGTTACATCTGTCAAAGTTTGTGACGGAAACTTGTTTTCTGTCAGAAACTTGCGACGAATTCCTTTTTCCATCAAAAACTTGAGATAGACTTCTCCCTTCCGTCAAAAATTAGCGACGGATATTTAGTTCCGTTGGAATTATGTGCCCTTTAAAACTCACCTAAATCCGTCCATCATTTCCACTTGTCTCATTTCCTTTTTTTTTTCACACCTTCATTCCTCTACCTCAAATCAAAGCTCCACTTATTTTTTCAAGAAAAAAAATTATCAGTATTGCTTATATATCCTAGCAAGTCAATAAAAATTTTTCCTAACATTTGGAAGTAAATAAAATTTTCGTTTGTTAGTTATTATCGTGAAAAGGAACTTTTCGTTTGCTTCCTTGGTGGAATTTATTGGTTGATAAATGATAATGTGCTTGTGTTATGTGAGAAGTTTTGTAATAGAATAAGATTTTTTAGAGTAAGTATTTCATTTATTTATTTTGTTAATATATAATTTTACTCTAGTGGTTGCAAATTATTATTATACTAATGATAATTAAGATTCTTGTATATGATTATTAGTAAAGTAATAGTAGAAATAATGGAGAAATATATGTTCAAAATTATATTATATGAATATAGTTTTGTTACATGACTATGATACTATCGGGGAAGAAATTATCTTAATCTGAAATAGCGCAAAAATTGTTCGGATATGAAGTAGAGTTTGTGCAAAAGCATTTTTTTTAATTTTTAAAACGTTGTATCCATCGAGATTGATAGTAATAGTAATGAGAAAAACAAAACCTTTGGAAAATGACTTGGGCTACTACTACTACTACTACTAATAATAATAATAATAATAATAATAATAATAATAAGAACAACAACAACAATAATAATAAGAAGAAGAAAAAGAAGAAGAAGAAGAACGTTTAGCATAAGACTTAACGAAAATCACAAGCTAATGGTTTCATAGGTGGGCACATAGCACGGAGTGCATATGGTGAGCCATTTATTAGTTGATCATCTAATATTGGTGAATCCTCATTACTACTTTGTTTTCATTATAAATATAATAGCATGTCTTGTTTAGTATTTCCGTCATGCAATATTAAGACAATAGGTAATTTTACGTAGGTTAAGAAATGATATGTAAGTGGTGTAGACCGTAGTCTATAATGTACTCAACTTACAAAGATTGGATTGCAAATCGAAGTAAACTCTTGTTTTTTAATTCGAAGTCAATCAAGAAAAAAAACTTACAACTGAGATAGGCGAAATAAATAAAGCAACTATGTGCACCCAACAATCTCTTAGTGGGCCGGACTTGCAAAGTAAATAAAGAAAAAACGAAAACGTGACAAAATTATAGAAAAGTACAGTTTTGACTTTCTAAATGACCTCAAACGCCCAGAATCCGCCATGCTCGTAGCAAAACTACGAGTCTTGTTCGTTTCGTCGCAAGCTTTCCGCAATGGTATTGTGGACGAAAATTGGATACCATATGCGAAATTGTTAGTTATATATTATTATAAATATATTGATAAGAAATTTGAATAGTTATATACAGTGTGAATGACCTTAAATTATAGGAATTGAAATTGGTAGAATATATTTTCTTCTAAAATTTGTGTATATCAAGATATATTAAATTTGTTACTTAAATAGAGGCAAACATAGAAATAAAAAATAAAAAACACACTTAATATAATAACTGGACTACCTTTTTGGAACGACCTAAAATGAAATACTGACTATCTTATTATTATTTTTTTAGGGATTGGACAGATCGGAAGAGCGTCGTGTAAAGATAATAATTTTTTCTCTTTTGATACAGAGATAATAATATTTTGATTCTAATATTTTAAAAATTTATTTTCATTAAATTAATATCAATGGTTAATATTATTTTTATCATCATTCCGAGACTTCATAGATCTTACATTTCACTGTAGGTGCCAAATATTGTGGGCGCCAAAGTATATGGCTCGAAATGTTCCCCTCCAAATCCGATCTTGAAAATTTCCATGGGACTCGAACCAGGTCAACTATTTGCTCACCGCCCACTCCTTTCAGCAACTCTCTCATTCTCAAGTGTTATCTCTCGTTTTTTTCCTCTCTCGAAAGAGAATTGCTGGGTAGGTTCCTCTCGCTCTAGTTTTCTCTAATTCATCTCTCGGTAAGATAGAGAGATACAAGTAACATAGTGCTTTCGTTTTCCCTAATGTAGTCCTAGAATTAGGGTTTGTGAATCGGGATTTCGTGTAACCCATGAGTCGTAATGTTGAGTTTGTGTTATGATAGCCAACATGTTGAAGTTCAGGAAGAAAGGACTTCTCGACATCAATCTCCCCTGGCTTTTCTTGTTCTTCTTGCTAGATACGTCTGCCTTTCTTGCTTCGTATCCGATTTTTACATTTTTTTCTGAGTATTCTTGTAGTGCTTCTCGATGTTCTACGTTTGATTTCTGTGGGTACTCCCATCGGATTTGATTCTTAATTTTCTTAGCATATATATGATTTTCTTATGTTTCCTGCAGTGTTTTTGTTTCACTGCACTGTTCTTATTTCTTATGTGCTTGTTGTTATGTTTAATTTGCATGCAAATTGTGAAATAAACAATTACAGTAGTATGTTGGAGAGGCGTTTATTTTGGGAAAATGACCCTTTCAATTAATTTTCTATTTCACTTATTTTGGGATTCACAATACTTTACAAAGGTGTTGCAGTTGTATTAGGGGGTGGCTACATTGTTTTTCAATTTTGCCCTCTACTATTTTTTATCTTTGCCATCATCCTTGCCAAGTACTCTATTTTCTTTTAATTCAACCTGTTGTTGCATATAATTGTATGTTATTTTATCTTGTTTGCATAAGAAGAGCTTAATGGATGGAATATGTTGAGGTGAAAATTTTGCTTTAATTTTAACATATAAATTTGATGTGGAAGTGGTGAATTTGTAGCTGGTTTTCTTCTAGGAGGTGCAATCTTTGGAACATTTGCATATGTTTTTGCTCTACAGGTGGGCATATCTGTAGTGTCTATGGCAGTAATTTTTTAAGAATCACTCTCTTGGAAATTCAAAACTCATCATCAACCACATATTTTCTTCATAAAATGATAGTGCACATGCTCGTGATTCGTTACTTATCCACTACATATTTTCCAAATAGGCATTGTTAGCTCATATAGGCATTGTTCACGATTTATCTAATTGATCTTTGGAAGAACTAGGGGCTTATGTAATGTTACTAAGCGTCAAATACATTATAGTGGCAGATACATTATACTAAGAAATGAAATAAGTAATGCCAGGTTTGCAGGAAATCACATATAGAGGAGATCTATGTGCTTCTGACTTTGCAAAATGGTTGGGTGAATCTGCATAACAACTTTATCAATAACATTTATTAGGATTGCAATTTGGAAGCTTTTGGAAAACAAGATTTAGACTACAAACTGTCATAATTGAGCCTTAGGAATCAAAAAAGCTTGTCTCTTTTTTTAATACCATTACTTAATTCCTGTGACTCCTATAATATAAAAAAAGTTTCATAAGATTTTTGAAATTCAACAACAAAAACTCTATGCCTAAACCTTATAAATTTTTTATAGTATACTCATATAAAGAAAACTGAGCTTATTTTATCTTTAACTTTTGAAGTACATGTTGTCTTTCATACTGGAATTATGAAATAATATGCTGCAAAACCATGTCAATTTGTTATTCAAGATTGAGACATTTAGTTTGTTATCCGTAAGTCATATTGAGAGGTCACAACTACTAATCTAATTTTTAGTTCTACATGTATTAACTTGATTTGAAGTTTAATCATATGAACTTCTTAAATGAAGTATATGCGACTTAATAATGTCTAAGAATGGTTCTTGCATAGAAAATTGAATAATTGCTCTAAGTGTAGAACTGCCTTATAATTCATGGTAGTTTTGTTACACTATATATTTTTTTATGCTACACTTTTTTATTTTTAAAATTTTCCTGACATCAGTTAAATCTATTGATATTGTAAATGCAGATTGGGAGATGTGTGGAAAGTTAAAATTTTGGAAGATTTAGCTGGAAAATCTGCCTACAGGCATGTTTTCCTTTTTCCTTTGTCAAGTGATGCTGCTGTTTCACAAACATGGCCAACTACAACTATTGCTATATGAATACTTTGGGTCAAGAACCTTTGAGAACAGAAAGGCCTTATCTATCACATATACTAGTAGTAATGATTTCTTGGAGGTTGACTGTCATTTTCAAGCATACATGTATTTTATTTCCCCCGCCTATTCTTTTACATATCAGCATTAATTATTACAGGAGAACAAGTGGCAAACAATTCTTTAATAACTGAGAGGTAAGCAAGTGACAAAATTGATATACTCTATTGGAACATAACTTATTTATATCATTTAATCGAGCCCTACAGTCGGCCTACCGCGGGGATACAGTATACTAGTAAGCTTGAAAGTTCATTTCAATTCTGAAAAATAGAGATGGACCTAAATTATATTTCTCAACGAAGTTTTGAACCAGAGGTAACAGATTTAGTCACAGGATTACACTCCTTAAGTATGCCAATTTTGTTATTGCAATACTCGATAACTCTATGGCATGCAGCATATAAATAATTTTTCATCATAATGATTTGGGTTTCTTTTCGTAGTTTTAGTAATTTGCTTCACGTATTTTTGGATGTGGAACTAAATTAGATTACAAGGTAGCCTCACTTCTAACACAGAAAAATAGTGCAACTATAGTAATTTGATCGAGATTTGCCGAGAGCATGAGTGGTGCTAAGCCAAGGAGAGGAGGATATCTTCGTGGCTCCTGAGAACGAGCAAAGGCAGTAGGAGGCCGTATGGTTAGAAGTGGTTCAGATCAAGGATAGTGAAATTAGATAATTATGTTACTTTGATTCACCAATGTTTCTTGTGAATTTGGTGGCAAAAATATGCCATGATATTATGAACACTCCTTTTTGTAGCATAGCCACCTTATATGTAAATACTTTTGTCTTGACATTGTATATTTTGTTAACTAATATTACTATCATTACTACTAATGGAATTGTTATCATTAGAAAATTGTCATTTTTGAAAATTTACACAATTCTGATTTTAATAGATAGAATAGAATAAAATAACAGTGGACGTTTAACAATTGGGACTAATACAGGCTTTTGATGGATTTTTCGTCAGACATTTGTCATGGATTATGTTCCGTCAAAAATTTGTGATGAATTATGATCCGTCAGAAATTTGTGACAGATTAAATTTCGTCAGAAGTTTGTGACGGAATATGCTCCGTCAGAATTTTGTGATAGAATACATGCCGTCAGAAATTTGTGAAGGGCCACTACCGTTAGAAATTTGTGACGGTTGGTTTCCATCAGATATTTCCCACCAAATTTTCTCCATCACAATCTTTCTCACAGAAGGCTCTTCCGTCACAACGGCTGTCGGAAGTTTGTGACGGTCACTTATTTCGGTCAGAAAGAATTTGCGACCAGGCTTTCAGAGAAGGATTTTCTGACCGAACTTTTCCGTCACAAAAGGTCGTTTGAGATGGATTTTCTTGCTTTAGTGACGAAATTTTCCGTCGGAACTAGCGGCCTTTTTAGTACTGCTGAAACCTCTGTCAACTCAGACCAAATTCTATCATCGCCTCCAGTAGCTGTCACTCCCTCTCCTCCACCCACAGTGTACTTTGCAAATCTAACAAAGGATTTTCCTAAAATCATTGCGATGCTCCTTCATCTCCTTGAAAATTTTAATTGCAACACCCATGGCCGCGTAATTATCTATGATGTGCATTTATCTTCGTGTATTTCTCTAGATCCAGTGGTTGTTGAAGCAGATTGACTATCAATGGTAGCTGAAGCATGTTAGCATTGACATTTTGGATGTGGCCATGGATAGGAGATAGTAAGTCCATAGATATTGCTGAAAATCAATCATAGCTGAAGGTGCATTTTCCGGAGATTATGGAGATATTCTCTTCTAATTCTTGTTCTAACTAGAATGCTCTCATCCGTTTCTTTTTTTTTTTTTTCATTTCATTGTTTTCTGTTTCTGTACTCCCATTGTATTCACCTTGTTTTCTTTATTCAATTTGTGCATAAAAATTAATACGTCTATTCCAATTTGTCTAAGGTTATTCAGTTTTTGCATAGGTACTTCTAATCTAGTTATATAAATTGCATTTCTCTAATTCATTGTCTG
The DNA here is from genome assembly GCA_963692815.1 of Nyctanthes arbor-tristis. Classification (NCBI taxonomy): domain Eukaryota; kingdom Viridiplantae; phylum Streptophyta; class Magnoliopsida; order Lamiales; family Oleaceae; genus Nyctanthes; species Nyctanthes arbor-tristis. The sequence continues at coordinate 21,320 of CAVNYN010270969.1, forward strand.
GTGATGTTCTTTGCATTGTGGAAATTTTCTAAGGAGATAGATCAAGCTCTGTGAGGCAAATTTTGTTAGATTTGTGCCACGTGTGCAATTAGGCTCCAAATATGGAGCTTGATCTATCTCTTTAGAAAAATTGTTGCATTGTGGAATTTTTTGTAATAGTCCAAAATGCTTTGTATTGTTGAATTCTTTTGTAATTAGTTATCTTTCATTTTGTGGATTTTGTGGATTTTTCTTCCTGAGGGTTGATTTGTTGGGGACGATTATTATAAATTCTCTCTCTTCCCTATATCTTATGCGTGCTAGTAGATCGAAAATGGCTGCATATTCCATGGTTATGTGACAATGACTTATGAGGTGGTTAATGCATTGTGGAATTTTTTGTAATAGTCCAAAATGCTTTGTATTGTTGAATTCTTTTGTAATTAGTTATCTTTCATTTTGTGGATTTTGTGGATTTTTCTTCCTGAGGGTTGATTTGTTGGGGACGATTATTATAAATTCTCTCTCTTCCCTATATCTTATGCGTGCTAGTAGATCGAAAATGGCTGCATATTCCATGGTTATGTGACAATGACTTATGAGGTGGTTAATGCATTGTGGAATTTTTTGTAATAGTCCAAAATGCTTTGTATTGTTGAATTCTTTTGTAATTAGTTATCTTTCATTTTGTGGATTTTGTGGATTTTTCTTCCTGAGGGTTGATTTGTTGGGGACGATTATTATAAATTCTCTCTCTTCCCTATATCTTATGCGTGCTAGTAGATCGAAAATGGCTGCATATTCCATGGTTATGTGACAATGACTTATGAGGTGGTTAATTTTCCTAGATAGTTAGGCACTTTATATATTGATCTAGACACATAGCTCTTGTTTTTCTAGATAGTTTATATGTTGATCTAGACACAATCCTCTAGATAGTTTATATGTTGATCTAGACACAATCCTCTCTGAATATTGACTTTCTAATAATTGATCGTGGAAATTTTGTAGACAATTCTAGTTTCCTTTTTATTATTTAATGACTTTGCGATTCAAGATAGTACCTCAAAATTAATGAAAATGCACAAATTCTAATCCGAATCTTTAAATATCTCAATAAGTGTAAACTCATTTAAGATATTAAGAATTGACACCTAAGCGCTAATAGTTGACAAAAATTCTAAAACAAGTTACACTTTTTTTGAATATGCAAAAAAAAAAAAAAAAATTAATAATAAATAAAATAAATAAATGAATAAATAAAGGAAAAAAGAGCAAAAAGGAAACTGTCTAAATTTGTCATTTGTGACTTTCGAAATCTACAATTCAACTATAGAGAATGCCTTGTTAGAGTGGTTCCACTAAGATATAACTATTGAGATATATGGATAAATTTTATAGAACATCATACTTACATCTTTCTATCAAATTGTAATTGTCGAGAATCATCGTGTATAATTGTAGAGACATATAGATAAATTATATAGAATGTTATATTTTTTTACTTCTTTTACACGGTAGTCATTACCCATCTCTCTCATATCTATAATAATATACTAAAAGTTGAAGTAAATTGAATCTTTTTCCCGCTCAAAGTTAGAATCAAAATCTAGAATTAAAAAATTAATTTTTTTGTTTTGTTTTTTCTTTTTTTTTTTTGGACATTGGCCATATGTTTTTTCCCGCTCATGTGGAACCGTCTAATTTTCAATTAGTATAACCACCTTTGACATGATTATGGAATCAAAATCTTTTTTTTTTACCTTTTTTGGGTGATTTTTTTCTTATTTTTCATTTGCACTTTTTTGTGTAATTGTTATAACTATCCACTAATTTTGTGGGAACTACCCATATTTTTTATTTGTAACTATTTTTGTAACTGCTACTAATTTAGTCGAAACTATCCATATGTGTATGCAAATAAAAACTTATTTTTCATTCACAATTAATTTGCTTATTAATTAATTTCCTTAATATTTGATGCCTTCTTGCCATTCACTTTCGTCCGCATCTATTATTGCTTTTCTTTTTCTATACCAATATCTGCTTGGTTGTGTTTGAATAATAATTTACATTAATTAATTAATAGATTTAAGTCATTTTATCCACTTGGTTATTAACATTTTTTAAGTAAATGTTTAATATTTTTCGAGTTACTCATTAATTAGTAATTGAAAATGGACTTAGATCGTTTAACATTGTAAGAGTTTTTTTCTTAACATTTCACCTTATTAATTTATTTTGATAATTAAGTGGTTGTTTCGTTACTAATTAGTGATTTGGTTTAAATCATAAATGTTCATTTACATATATTCTAAATTTTCAAATTGGAATGCTCATTAACAAATGCATTCATGTAGTTTAATAATAGGAGTATGTTTTATAAACAATATAAGGCGCTTTAATTATTGATTTGCAATTAGTTTGGTTTAAATCTCTTTTTTAATTTTTTTTCTTTTCCAAATAAAGGTAGAGTCGAGAGAGGGGAGGGAAAATATGTGTAATTCGAACTTGAGGCCTTTCACCTAAAATGTGAGAATCATTGCACCATTTATTCGAACCACTGCTTCACCCTGTATTTGTTTAAATTAGATAAATCATTGAAAAAAAAAAGAAAAAGAAAAATGTTGTGTATCCTATTAATACATTTTACTAATTTTACAAGGGATGCTTAGCTATTGTTTTGCATTTAACTTGGTTTAGGTCATATTTGTCTAACTTAGGCAACTTAGAAAAAATATATATATAGTTTTTTTTTTTGTCTAATCAGTTTAGATTGCAAAATAAGAAATTAAAGAAAATATATAAAGGGGTCTCAAGAGTAAGATTAATACCACCCCCCCCCCCCGGGCGCAGGGGATGGGGGAAGTTAAGGGGAAAAAGGTTAAAAGGAAAAAATCAAGAGGAAAAACCTATTTTCAAATAATGTAAAATAATGTGAAATAATATGTAAGTGGAAAAACAGGACAGACGTCGTAATTTGATTGGTTTAGACATACATTTGTGAGACAAGAAATGGAGGTGCTAATGGGTAAATAAAGGGCTAAATTTAGCCTTTCATTTACCCATTTACATAAGAAAAATAAGATTTTCCACCCCATTATATACTATTTGAGTTTGTAGGGGAAAAATATTTCCCGCCTACATTATTCTTACTCTAATTAAACATTTCTTGTTGGAGTCAGAAATAAATTCCATGTATAAAGCCAATTGTCGTTTACATAATTTGTAATACTTAAACAAAAAAGAAAACATATACCGATCTAATTTAAAAGGCCGTGCTTAATCAACAATTTCATATTTACATAATAATTATTTAAATTTACTTGTATGTATTACAATTTTTATAGCATTCATTATATATTGTCAGACAATTGTGGAAAAACTAGTTTTATGGAAAGAGAGAAGAAAATTTATTGCTTTAAAGGCAAGAATGTAATTCTGTTAAAAAAATGGCCATTTTTGCACTTGTTTTTAAAATGTACCATATTTGAACTTGCATTTTTGAATTTTGTCATTTTAGAAATTTCCCCATATATTTTATATTTCATTAAAAATTAATAACAATACGCTACACATGATAATGACTGAATTTAAAAAAAAAAAGAAAAAGAAAAAGGAAAAGAAAAACCAAAGTAGCTCTGAGAACACTTTTATATAGATGTATACGTAAGATGCAATGAACCAAACAAAACGAGCCATTTTTGGTGTTGATAATGTGTGGAATGACAATTGGGCGGGTTTGACACGGGTATCCCTTCCCCTGTCCCTGCCCCGTTAAGGAATTCCCCCCCTCCAGTACCCGCCCCGTACCTGATTGAATCGGGTACGGGGCGGGGGAGTTTTGGGGCGGGCACGAGAAAATACCTGTTACCCGCCCCGTTAAGAAAATTCAAAAAAATGTAAAAAAATAAAATCTACAATAAAAATCATCCTAATTATTATACATCAAGCTAAAATTATCAAGACTTGCAACTAAATAACTAACTTGAAACCAACATTTAACCACAAAACAATCAAAATAATGGAATAAAGTCTTACAAACATTAAAACAAACTAAAAACAATCATAAGCCTAAACATGACAACAAACACTAAATCACATCTCCACCACATTAATTATTCATTGAAAATATGCATAAGAAAGGATAACACTCTTCATTCTTCATCGTCATTATATGTGAAAGCTCCGATGATTATAGAATCTTGTACAATATACATTTAGAATAAGATTTAAAAATTACACAAATATATTAATCACTTGTAGCATTGTAGCAAAATCTTAAAAATTCTTATTTCAAATAATCAAATTACCTCCTCTTCAACATTTTCAAATGGAAGCTTATTTCGACAGAACTAGAATTTTTTTTTAAAAGGAGGTTAGCAAAAATTTATATATATCGTAGAATCACAATAATTAATATCAAATTAAGTACATGCACACATGCAGTTTCAAAAAATACTTGGAATACAATTAAATAAAAAGAAGTAGTACGATTTCAAAACATATACATATAGCAAATATGTTAAACACAAAACACAAATTAGTGTCACTTTTAATTTGGGAGAATATTGGTTTGGAGAGAGAAGCAGCTCTATATTTGTATACTTTGTTCCTGTTCAACTAATTCAAGAGCTAAGATGAGACCCAAAACACACACACAAAGCTATATATACATACATATATATAAATGGATTATTTTGGGAATTTTTTTGGTTTCACGTGTAGTTGTATTTGGAAACTAGTTAATAACACTTAACAAACATTTAAAAGCATAATAAACATTCTATTATCTACAACACTTAACATGACAATAACAAAACACTCAATTTCTTCAAAAAATAAAATCACTAAAATAAGAATTCTAAGTCGAAGGGCCCATAAATATTCTATAACACTTAATTAAATATTCTAAGTCCAAGAATCAAGATCCAATAAACTGCCTTTTTTTCTTTAAGTATTCCAAAATACAATTTTTATTTTCCATCATAGGAGTATATCAAAGAACTTGGAATCATTTCATTTCATATAATAGGCACAATATAATTGTTATGGCACAATGTATTTCTAAGGTTAGTATAATGCAATTTCCTTATGCTTACATTTCATAACTTACAATCAAGAATAAACTAACTAGCAGTAACTTAGAAAGCATTCATATAACACTAACTAGCAATGATTTCCTATAACACTAACTAGCAATGCATTCATATA
>CAVNYN010270970.1:0-27976 GCA_963692815.1 Nyctanthes arbor-tristis
CATTGTTTTTGGACAAAAACATATATATATATATATATATATATATATCAATTGAATATGCATGGCTTTTCACATTTGTACATCAGATAGAGTAAGAGAGAAATCTTTTTCACCAATTGTGGTCCTACTAAACCTCGGAGCTACTAAAGTTTGTCTTCCCACATTATCAGTAATTTTACGGATGACTACGCATTACTAGTGGTATGGGAAAAGGGAAAGATCAAAGAACAGGGCCAGAAAAGATGCAACTTTATCAATAGTGATTAGACACTGAGGTTTTTTTGACCATGGTGAAACGAGAATCTAAAGTTTAACCTGTAAGCAAGGACACAATTCATAGAGAAAACTCATTAAAGATTAGGTCTATTATAGTTATAAAATAGTTCAGTTAATATTTACCAAGTTTATTTTCTTGTTTTAGGAAAAGTAACAGGGTTTTCAAGAATGCTCTAATATTCTGAATTATCTTTATATATTTTATTTACTTGAATTAGGACTTCCTGAAACTCGATACAAAGCGAATCATGAATCTATATCATTCAAACTTCTACTACCAATATTACTCATTTTTCCCTTTCTTGTTCTTTGTTAGTATGCATTCTGCATCACCTGCTGTGCTCTTCGTATGGGGATATGCAATTTACATCAGAAAAGGAATGACAATCAATTTCATGCGAGCCCAGAAACTCGTGCATTTTCATAGTCCATCTATAACCACTAACAGCCTAATATGTGAACTACTGTGACTTAAAAGCCAAATGTATAAAACCTTACAGTGAACAGAATAAAGGAAAAATAAGGTTCAAAACAAGATCCAAACATTCTTAACAGCACAGTGACAGTTAAATGATATAGCGAGAGGTCTTGTGGATCACATCATACTTCTTTTTTCAGTACCTCACCTTCATATAAAAATCAAGCATGGCATTACCCAGAAATCATGAGCTATGTGTCAGGAAGGGGGCCGGGGTTACAACTCTAAGTTAGTAGCTGGCAGAATAGAATGAATCAAGCTTCTATTGGGCTCGGCAAGAATATCAAAGTATTAGCATTTTCAGTGCCAAAAACCAACCCAAAAAAGTTATGAATTATTGTGTAAACTTTAGACCAACAGACTCACATCAGAGATTAAGAGAGATCGGAATAGTTACTATGTGTAGTTGTTATTAATACCTGCGTGAGCAGTTGGCACTGTACAAGCATATATTTCGGATACCCAGTTGGAACAACATGGAAGCAATGCCATTAAAGGGCTACATTTTACCCTAAAAAACAAAGAAAATCCAGCTAACAGCATGTTATGACGATGCAGGGCAATAGAATTCAGCAATTTGAGTGAAATCCCTCAATGAAATAATTAATCAATTCAACTCATGATAAAATCACATCGCTAGAGATCCAAAAATAAGTAAGAGTCTCAATAATAAGCAGCGAGACGCATGGATTATGCCAACCAATTCGCAGAATCAAGTAAACAAACACTAGAATTGAGCTAGAGCATTACATCTTGCGAACTTTATCGCTCATGCGATTCTTCCAAACGGAGTAAGGTTCCGGTTTTGATGTGGACTGGATAGACGGAGTAGAAAGGATCACCAGAAACATTAAAACCCATGTCACTCCTCTCCCAGGCGACATGGAGCATTCAAGTAAACAGATACGGATAATTCAGAAACGAAAGGGTCTTCAATAAACAAATCCTCTGTTAATGGGGTTTTGAGATCCAGGACTAATTTGACACAAGACGACGATACATAAAACGTCCAAAGTTACCTACGCGGAATTAATGAAATTATATTATATACCATGGTTCCGCTCCAAACTATAAACCGACCAAGTGACCCCAAAAAAAAATAATAATAATAATAAAATCGACCAAGTGGGAATGAATCTCCGTTTCTATCTATTTCGAAATCCAGATTCGCTATTTTGATTCTTTTACTATAACTTAATTCATATGTAAAATCAACAAAGTCTTTAAATCAAAAACTTAAGTTCGACTACTAATATGAAATGTATGAGAATGTGCAATTGAAACCATCAACTAATATATTTCTTTATTCCGTCAGAATACATGTAACATGCGACTTCTACTCAAAAGCACGTTAATTATTTGAACTACATGCGTTCCCTCAAACAAGGTTCACAAAATTATTTTTTAAATGAAATAAAAGTGAATCTTGTAAAATTATTTGATTAATCCCAACATTGTTCTAGTTTCTCTCTGATTTACTATTTTCATACATTTCCGTAAAACTAAGTAGACACGTACAGTAGTTACAAGTCGTAAACGTCAATGTTAGTAAGCACCCAACTTTTTTAAGCTTTACCAAACATGCTCAAAAACAAGGACGTATACATTTACTAAACTTTAAATAAAAAGCGAGGAATAGCATAATACAAATCGATATCCGTACTAGAAGGAATTAAATGTTTGGTTACTCATTGAACTTTACTAGACGTCTTCAATTACAACTTTAAATTGTCGTTATTTATCCATTGAACTTTATAACGTTCTTTTTGTTACTCATTCAAGACACATCCATTAAATGATATGGATGGAAAATGTTAATTTGGCAGATGGAAAGCATATATGGCAAGAAAATTATCATTAAATTAACCAAATTACTGTAAAATTATCTTTTTCTCTGAAATTAGGGTGAGAAGACGTGTTTCATTTTAGGTAATTTGACAAATTGCCAAATTTCATTTTAGGTAATTAATGACAAATTTTTTTCCACCATAATTTATTATTAGTTGGCAATATGTTTTCTTATTTGGCTAACTTAACGGTAATTTTCTTGCCACATATGTCTATCGTCTGTCAAATCAATATTTTCCATCCATATCATTCAACGGATGTCTCTTGAATGAGTAACGATAAGAACTTTGTAAAGTTTAATGAGTAAATAACGACAATTTAAAGTTCAATGAGTAATTGAAGACATCCTACAAAGTTCAATGAGTAACCAAATATTTAACTCTACTATAAGAGAAAACTAGCCAAAGACTTCTTCAAGATGCCTTCTACGAGAGGCAAAAGCAAAAGCCAGCCTTCTTAAAAGTTGCTTTCAAAAGTCCTCATATAACACATTCTTGTTGATTACAAGCTAAGGTATTATACAACTTTATTTACAGAGATAAGCATGTCCACTAATTCGAATCTACGCTCAAAAGTTGGACAAATATAACTTTATTTACATCTACAAAGATGGATACAAAGCCAAAGTATATTATATTATGAGGGCCTTATCTTCTTTTGATTTTTAGCCCACGTCTTCGCTAAATCACGAAAGGTCTCCTAGGAATCAAATAGGGATGTACTGTGATTTAAAAAAATTATCTCTTGCTTTCAGTAATAATAAATAGAAAAGATCTCCCCTTTTGGCATATCATATCAGGAAGTGATAAGGGAAATACTACTTTATATTTTAAGACTAATCAGATAAAATATGTCACCACAATCTTTAAGACGACCCAGTGGCGTGTTAGATTGTACAAAACTCTGATAGAAGGAAGAGAAAGTTATTAACGGAATAACATACAAAAAAATACTAGTTGAGTCGCGTTTAAATGTGTTCGTCTTCAACAATAAAGTCTCTGCAATAAGCTAATAAGGGGCATGGGTTCGCATCACTTTCCTTTTTCTGCCTACCAACTTTCCTGTTAGAGCATGACCGACAGGCCTTACCGTGAGTGTACAGAAGACAGTTCAGGTCGAATTTCAGTTCAGTTGGAATCCTTGATTGAGATGGAGATACGTCTTTTTTATATCTGCGACAGCGGGTATCCAACCTATAGTCTTGGCTATCTGAAAAACCTATATAAGTGCTAGAGATATTCAGCATTTCAACCACTAAGAAGTTTAAAATAAATAAAAGAAAATCGTACGCATTTCAAGCTGGAAGAAAAGAAAGAAGTAAAAAATAAACATCTCACATGTGTGTCCACAGGAAAATCATCTTGCTGTAGATGAAACATCAAGACACATGCCACCTGCCAACCATTGCAGATGTATAATTGCATAACTTCATCAAGATGTCTAACAAGCATTAAGCAGAAGGGAAAATTAGGTAAATTGTCTGAGAAATAGCATTAGGATTCTGAGGTTATTTGATGCAACAGAGACAAATAACAATGTAGGATCAGCTAATGAAGTAGAATATTGGAGAGCATGCATTGCCTTCAAAAAGAACCGTGGAGCACATGTAAACAAGTTATAGACTGAAGTTAGGATTAAAAAGAGTCGTCATTACAAATATAATTGCTTTCTAGATGATCCTTCTAGAGAGAGGCAATTCCAACTTTGACAGTCTTAGTTACTTTGTTTCGACATTTCTATTTGAAAGGATCGTAATTATTGTATGTATCATGCATAGATGATGATGAGACTGCTAGCATATATCCCACTAATTGAATCCTCAAAGTACATCTACTAGAATCCTCAAAGTACATCTACTAGGTATGGAGGACCGAAGCCAGTTCATCAGTGTCAGTTGAACAAGGTCAAAGAGCCAAGATACCTTGCACAATGCTTAAAGAGGCAAAGACCAATATTTGACTGGCAAAACTTGTGCAGAGAGAGCTACAGAATTCATCAACTTATTATGTAGTTAAGGGACTGCTCATACCTATCTCATATAAAAATAAATAAATTATCATACTGAATCTCAATGAGAAGCTTTATGACTTGTGCTTGTCCAAATTTGTTCAATTATTGCAAGTTTCCTTTCACAATCATTTTGTTGGATCTATATTAGATCTTAGCTTTTAGAACTGTGTGTGTTTGTCAGACAAGGAAAGTTTCAGAAGAGGCTTCAGCCAAGAATTCCCACTAATTGAACCCTCAAAGTAACTCCTAGAAACTAAATTATGAAACCAAGATATCAGCATGGGTTGAGCAAGTCAAAGAGCCAAAATACCTCCACAGTGCCTAAAAAGGCAAAGGCCAGCATTTTTCCTCCCATAATCTGATTACCCCATATCTTCTTTAGGAGTTAAAATAAATTCATCTGCTAGTTACTCCCATCCTGGCCACTTAACCCCACACCCCCCAGGTGCAAAAAAAAAAAAAATGAGCATCAGAACTTCATTAAATGAATCTCACTATCTCAGCTATACTTATTTTCACTAGTTCTTTGATCCATTGATTTGGAAATTTGTCTCATGGTTTCCTACTATGTTAGGTTGTGAGAAAAACAAACCCTGAAACATTTATCAGCCAGTTTGTACCGCTTTGCTTAACATGTTACTTAAGATGTCAAAGTATACTAACAAAACAATTTCCGGAAAGATAAAATGGAAAAAGAAAGAAAGGAAGGAAAGACTTTTGAGAAGACTTCTCTTCAAGGTTCCATCTAAAGGACATGCTGTGCATTTATTTTGTCTATTTTTTTGTAAGGGACAAAAAAAAAAAAAAGGAAAAAGAAAGAAAAAAGGGAACGATATTTGAAGCACGTGCTGCTTATGAGTTTAAAAGGAAGAGATGTGCAAGAGCAACTAAATGGCATCAAGAATAAGAAATAAAGAAGAGTACAAGAAACAAAGAAGAGTACAACTTGGCATCTTATCTTTTACCTTTTTTATTCAATTCCGTGGATCACATGTAAAATCTACGAAAGCCTATATTAATGGAACATAATGCTCTATTCTATCTAGTTTAAAGCTGAGAAGAAGTGACTGTCAATCGTAAGAGATCAACTCAAAAAAAGAAGGAAAAGAAAATAACAAAAGCCTATCATGAATACAGACTGATACATTCAAGAGAAAAGATGTAAATTTTATAGGGATCAAATTACCGTCTTGGGACCTATTCCTTTAAAATTAGAAAGCTCCGCCTTGATTTTCCTCAACAGACATATCTCTTAGATGCTCCAAGCAGAGTTTTCCTTTTTTTTCTCGAGTAAGCAATTCAATATATTCTTTATACAGGAAGACTTGCTTGGTGCAAGACCTCCACATCTAATGGCATCCTCAATGCATCGAGACTCCGCTGCGAGAACCTAAGAAATTCATATAACCAAGAACCTAAAAAATGTCAAGAAGATTCCAAAAGATGCTGCATCTGAACATTTAAATGCAACAAAAGTAAATGAGGTAAGTCAACAATTAACTAATGTTTAAGTAATATGCATGACTATTCCAATACCTAAAAAATCCGTCAAAATGTAAATTTCCTGTTTCACATAAGACAAAATCACTTAAAAACGAATTGAAGCAACCAGGCACTTGAAAAGAATTCAAAATAATAGAAAGCTCCAAGCATTCAAAGTAAAAAATCCAAGGCACTTGACTTCGACCATATGTATGCTTTATGGCAGTGTTGATCGTCAAGGAACTGTCATTTGTAAGCTTAAGATGATAATAAACCTGCTCAGTATCTATGAAAACAAAGAACAGGAGAAAAACAGTTGCAACAATTATTGGAACTAAAACAGATCATAACAGTCCCAAGCCATGGATGCTTTGCTAATCCGCAGGTAACCACTCCAGAAAGCATGAAACCTCATTATAAACAATAAGAACAAGAAGATTAACGAAAACTAATCATAACTTCATACACAGTAGCAATTTGAATTCAATATAAAAATGTCATGCCCAAGGGTTCCTCTAATTATGCAGACCAGCTATGTGAGCCCAAGCATGAACTAAGGTACAGATTTTACCGAATTCACATATACCAATTAACCCCAAACAGCGAATACCTCAGTGAAACACACACAGTGGGGAAAAAGTCAAAAAGCTTACATACATCTTCCCAAGTAGGGAAAGCTTTCTTGAGAGAAACAAAGGCCTTTTCGGAATTAACCTCGGTGGTATTCTGCGACAGTATGGTTTTTACCAGACCATCTAGCACAGTCTCTTTATCGTCACATACTTCACCGTTCAAAATCTCAATTTGTTCAGAATTGTCCAGTCTTGAATTTTGGTGGGTTTTTTGCAGTCTTTGATTGCGGTACTTAACAAATTCTTGGGGAAAACCATGAAGGCACAAAAGATCATCCCTTACCGCTCGGCATTCTTCTGGGGTTGGTCTGGGGTAGTCGGAAAATGGCTCTTGAATGGTGCCATTAACATTGTAATGGGTGGTTTTAGTCGATCTGGTTGAGGATTCGAGCGGGGCATGTTTCCTCTTACGAGATTTCTGCATTTTCTTGATAGGATGTCTGATTTTTTGCAGATTTGCAATTGCAAGTTTTCAAAGTGTTTAGCAACACGAAGATATTATAATTTGGATTATAATCTGTACAAGACATCGTTTCATTAATTTCACTTATGTCAAAAAGTTAAAAAGTAAAAATTAAGAAGTAATTATTTATTTTTTACAAAAACAATCAATAAAATAATGTCACGTTATAGATTATAATCTAGATTATAATTCAATGTAATTGCCAAACACTCTCAGTATTTGGCATATATATAATAAATAAATATATATATATAATTCAAACCCCCAATCCCCCACCCCTTCATCCCCTTGTAATCAAACCTAATATATATATATATATATATATATAAAATAATAATAATATATCACTTAGAGAAAAATATTTAAAGTGCATTATATTTTATCTTTTATTTTATATAACAACTAATAACTTAAGAGCTTGTTTGATATAATAATATATATTTGGTATATATATAATAAATATATATAATAAATATATTTGGTATATATAATTCGAACCCCCCACCCCCCAAAAACCCCCTCTCCTTCATCCCACTTGTTATCAAACCACATATATATATATATATATACACACACACATATATATAAAATAATAATATATCACTTAGAGAAAAATATTTAAAGTGCATTATATTTTATCTTTTATTTTATATAACAACTTAAGATCTTGTTTGATCTCCATTATTCTCTTCATTTATAATTTTATCTATCACTGATTTGACAACTGCTCAATTACAATTTTATATTTTAAATATTTTTATATTTCCAATGTGCATTCTACTTCTCTTCTCATTATAATTTCCCTAAATTTGGATAAATAATAAGAATCAAACAAGCTCTAAATACATAAGAAAAAAAATTCAAAGAAAGGAATAATATATGTCTTCTACAAGCTTTATTAGTTTGGTCTCAATTTTTTCTTCTTCTTTTTTTCCCCTTTCATGGTTAATTGTAATAATTTAATAGAATATTTAAGTTTTTACTCGGTTTGGGAATTGTGGCTATATTTTTAATTATTTAGTTTGCAAAATTAGATAAAACAAGTAATTTAGATTTTTAATATTAAAAAGAGATAAATTCAATCAAATAATAATAATAAATTTGAAAATAATAATGTCAGTTTATGGAATGAACTAGACTGAAATATATAAAGTTGCGAATATTGTTAAGATTTAATTGAATTTATTCATAAAGATATCATGTACATCATTTAAGTTTATTTTGACAAGAAAAAAGAAACAATGATGGAGACTATTAAAGTTTTAATGACCACATTGAATTAAATCGAAAACATTATTTAAATTAGTAGGATCTAATTGTATTAACTTAAAAAGATTGGGTATTGGTGAAAAGTGTAAAAGTTAAAGTGTAACTTTTTACCTTTAATTTTTTTACACATTTTTATGGACTTTGCGCTTCTAGATAGCTTTCTCTTGCTAGCATGTATTAAAGTTCACATTGAAATCTTTGATTCAACATCCATTTTACACATATTTAAATCAAATATTTGGAAAGAAGAGAAAAAAAGTGTGGAAATGGTATCTGTGCTAAAAATGGTTGCACTGATAGCAAGTTCATTTGTACTTGGGAGGGGCAAAATAGGAGGAAAAGTTGGTCGACCATGGCCTTTTTAAAGCTCTTTTATATATTTATATAGGCTAATTATATTTCCACTACGCATCACATTTTAATTATATAAAGTGGTCTATAACTTTTTTTCTTACTACAATTATGACCTCAATTTTTTGTATCGTTTCGTGTAATTAATTTTTAACAATTGACTTACTTGTCATGTAAATAGTAGCTTATATCTAAACTATGATAATGTTCTTTGAAGTAAAAAACAAAATGCATTTTGGTTTTCTAAAATTAGTGTGGATAAAAAAGCAATTTGATGTCTAAATAAAGAAAATATATAGACAAAAAATATCTATATAGACAAAATTTACAATTTGTCCAAGACTAATGATAAAATTTGAAGGGAAAAAAAGTTAATGATACACTTACAATAAGAAGTAAATAATGAGGACCTTTAAAATAGTTCTAATGTGGTGTACAAAACAATAATTGTGGTATGAATATAATTAGTCGTTTATTTATATTATATAATTATTTATGATATGATATGGAGAAACTGCTTCAAATACTCGACATATATTGGTCGGAAAAAAGAGGTGACAAGTGGGAACTCGTCAGACAAATGCCCAAAAAAAAGAAAGAAAAGAAAAAACATGGGAGCATATTTGGGTGGGAAAACAGTAAATATGCTCACAGTCACATGGAGAAAAAACGGGGTCGTTTTTGTCAACAAAACAATCAATTGCAATTTTATCGTGCCATAAGCAAAATAATTTGTACCATTTAATTTAGCCTCTTTTATATATTTAAGAAGATATATTCTCATACCACGGCAATGAACGTGTTATCAGAACATATAGTCATTTAAAATCCACACCTTCGTTTCAGTATATACATGGCAAATATAATTGAAAAATAGAGTAAAAGAATGGGAAATGTGAAAGTAGTCATGTATATTAATTATTAGTTAAACTACTCGTGCGTTGTATAAGTCCGATCTACTTATTAAAATATATCATTAGATAATTGTTTAATAAATCTGTAATATTTGCATATCCGCAGAAAATATAAATACACAAGTAGTATATGTTGACAACGAATTATGCTGAAATTAAATCGTCTTTAACAATTGAATGATTATTGATTATTGTTCTTTATTCCCTTTTTTTTTATCACAAGACATATAGTTCGGGAACTTACTGTTCATACAACAAAAAGTGGAAATCCCACCTCACCAACATAGTGGGGGGTTTTTATAGGAAGATACGGCTAAGTGGAGCACTTCGAGGCATGTACTCCACGTGTTTGGTCCAAGTCATGGGTGGCTTCCACATGTATCTGGTCACCACCCACATGTATGATAAGGATCGCTTGTTTCCACTAACTGGATTAGTTCGGTTCTTTTTAGTGCGGTGGAAATATATAACCGATATATAAGGTCGGTTGTCTTATCAACAGTATGTATTAATTAAATCAATAATTATAGTAAAAAATTTGAAATGTGAAAGGAGTCGTTTATGTTAATTATTAATTTAAATTGTGGTTATCATGAGAGATAAATATAAAAACAATAAAAAATATTAGATAGACAATGTCTATCATGCTGTCTATTATTCATATTTTCTCTTGCCACTTAAGGTTCTTTTGATGACATGGCTATGAAATTTTTTATGACACGAATGTGCGACACGTCAGTGTCTGGCCCCATAACGACACTAGATGTCTAACACTTGATCAAATTCATTTTATGTATTTATATCTCCCTAAATCCCGATCTCGCGCCAAATGTATAATAGGAAATCATTTTTAATGTCTCCCCTGTATATTGTTTCATTGAGGATTTGAAGATGCTCTTGTTTATTTCATTCCTTCAATTAAGCAAATGCTCTTTGATCTTGGAGCTAATGTCTTGGCAGTTCTTAACTTTGTTCCCTCGCTACTCTCTCTACATGCTTCCTTTTTTATGAGCTCTATAGAGACAATGTTTTTCAACTCATTGAATCAAATGAATCAATAATCAATTATTTTCTAACAACTATATGAGTTCCGTAATGGTATTCGCAGCCTCATTTGAGTGCCATAAACAATTCTCATATGAGTGTCAGAGAATTTTCACAATGATATTGTCATTCAAGTTTGTTGGCAGTCAGAACGTGACCAAGATCACATGAGTCTAATTTTGAATTGGTCCCAGCTCGGCATATATTTTGGGACCAGATGAAAGGCAAATGAATAACTAAATTACTAATAGAAGAACTAATTAAAAGGTAGAGCTCAATTAATTGGAGAGTTCAATAGGCTATCTATCTCTCTCTCTCTCTCTCAAATGTACATTATATTCCCATGTATATAGGGCGAAGTACAAGAGATATAATGTAAGTGTCTAATTTGATTGACATTTAAACTCATCACTTTATACCTGGTACTTGTCCTCATAGTGGAGTACAATATTGATATTGACGTGACCACTTGCCCCCATTCTAAGTATCCAACTACTTTTAAACATCCGCTTATTCACTTCAGCTCTTCTAGATCAGGTTGGAGTAATCAGTAAAGATCTGGAAAGAGGAGAGGCGAATAGTGAAGACTTGGACGAGGCAGAGATGGAATCCAGCTCAACAAATCTCCCTTTTAGTTGTGTCCATATCTCATGTGATTAGCTCAGAAGAACGAACCAAGTGTCCAAGTGTGGAGCTCAACAGTATAGAGATCAATCAACAACGGTAAGGTCAGCAATTTAGTTATGCGTAGATCGTTGATTATGGAGTTTTAACTCACAATTTAATCTCCCTTTTATGCAGTTGTTTTTGTTAAATGCCAAGCTAATACCCCAGCTCATGTTTTTGCTAGGCGTTCGTTCTCTTTGGTTATTACTATGTCTTGGAACGAAGCTCATTTTTTTCTTGTTTTTCCTGAAGGCCTTTTTATTGTATGACTCTTTTACAGGGAACCACGATCGTTGACTCCAATTCAACTCGGACACAACAAAGTTATTATGCAAAATGGAGAAAATTCAGTATACATCAATGTCAAATCCATTGACAATTTGTCAAATCTCAATAATCAACCTTGATATCAAATCAAATAACTGTAAAGAAGAAAGTGTAATGTGTTTTTCAGCTCATCTCCTCCTCCTCGCAACACCACCGAAGTCCTCACAATTGACAACACCACCCCTTCTCAACAACATCCCGTCCTCCTCCTGGCAACACCACCAAGGTCTTTCAATTCTCTCCCTCATCCACTCGCTCCCCTTCTCAACCTCCCCCCCCCTCCTCCTCATCCGCTCGCTTCTCTTACTCTGCGACCACTCGTTGCATCACAATCGCCCTAAGTGTCAAACTTATTTGAACATTTGATCACAAGCACAACATAGCTGACATGTCTCAAAAAGGAAAAACTGTATAAATAGCCACCAACTAGATCGGAAGAGCGTCAATCCTAAAAAATGACCCAGAAAAATAAATATATATACAACTTGTTGGGATTGATTCTTGACCTGCTACACAAAATTAACATGGTCAAACCTAATTTTCGCGTCATTCAAACTCAGAACTCACTTGAGTTGAGACCACTATTCCTCCCAACTCGGTACCGAGCCCGATTCAACCTGCCCTGCATCACAGCTTCCCAGTCCACCTCTTCCCCCTCCTCGTCTCTTCCCCTCAATACCTCCAAAATTCTCCGACCCTTCTCCCTCGCCCGTTCGCTCCCCCTTTCCACGACGTCCCGCAACACCTCTGCCGTATTCGCCTCCCTTGCCAACCCCTTGAACCTCAAACTTCCATGGCTCAATGAGTATAGTGCCGCAATACAATTCTCCCGAGAGATCGGAAGAGCGTCCGTTTCGCTTCCCACCCTCAACATCCCCACCAGGCACTCCACGGCATTGGCGTCCAGCAAGGCTGACTGGCCCTCCGGACACGCCGCCAGGTTGCAGACAACCAGCACCACCCGCCCCGCCACCTCGGGATCCTTCAGCGTGCCCAACAGAACTCCGACAGCTCCCAGCTTGATTATCTTCAACCTGTTGCTCTGCATCAGCGTCAAGTGGTACAGCGCCAGGGCGGCGTCATGGCGGCTCCGGCGGCTGCCCGTTCTCAGAACGAGCAATAAGGGCTGCAAAGCCCCGAGAACCCCAATTGGAGTCTTGTTTGCATCGTCAATCGCCAAGCTGAAAATTGCGCCTGCAGCGTGTTCTTGTGATTCTTCGAAACCATTCTTCAGAATTTCGATTAGATATGGAATAATCCCTGCTCTGACGATCTTGATTTTGTTCCCTTTAGCGAGGGAGAGATTCACCAACCCCGCGACGGCATCTATTTGCACGCCGGCATACCGGGAATTCAGCAATGGCTTCAGAGCTAGCAAAAGCCTTTCTGTGCACAAAGCAATTCGAGCTTCTTCGTTACTCCTGGTGGTTTTCCGCAACAAAATCACAGCCTGCTCCTGCTCAAAAACATCCAGACTCCTCATTTAGATGATGAAGTTTTCATCCTCAGACGAAAACTTAGACGGAATAATGTCCGAAACCTCATCGGAATTGAACTCCGACGACACTGAAGGTGAAGACGAATACGAAATGCAAGCGGGCTTAGTAGCGAACGGCAACAAAGGAGAGACGTTCGCAATCACAGATTCTTCGGAGCTGGAGGAGTAAAAATTCCGATGATTCAACTCCGTCGCCGCGTGTGAGAACAAAGTCGGCGGATTCTCGGCAACTCCTTTTAACAATTCCCTTTCCGAAATCCTAAATCCCGGATTTTCTTCAAAGCTAGTAGACGTGTCCGCGGCCATCATAGACCTGACAGTAGACTCAATTTTCGCATGCTCCGGCGGGTCGGGAAGCTCCGCCCCGAATTTCTTACACCAGTTACGGATGGTCGTCTTGAGAGCTAAATTGGGTATCACACTCGAGAAATCGGGTTTCGACCCGTCGGGGAGCGTGGGGGTGAAACCCAAATCTATGCATACTTGTACAGCCAAGCGCTCGAAGGTTTGGCCTGAGGAAACCACGACGGGTTCGGACATGAAAGAGAACACGACATGAACTCCAGGCACCGGAGATCTCGCTTCAGACTCGGAAGACTTGTGCATAGAGATTTTCCACCACCGTATTTTGCCAGTTCCGCCCATTTTCACCGGATTAGACCCAGTTTTCTGCAATCAAACAGCTATAGAAAGTACGGAAATGGCGAAATAAGCTGGAAGAAGAATACCTTGGGAGACTTGAGAATTCTGAGGTGTGAGCAGACGTGGATAAAGGATTGTAAAGTATTTGTCCTATTGCGTTGTGGTTTGAAGTCACATATGATGACTCGGTAATTTCAGTCGCACTTTGGGATAGTTAGTTATTAAATTCTATTATAATCCTTGAAGTATTCTCGATGATTCGATATCTCTACCTGGTATCTCCGTTTAATAATAAGATAAACTCAAGTTACCTCTATCTAATATAATCTCAGATAAAGTTAAAAGAAGTTTACTGTGTTAAATTTTCTGAGTGACTTCACTTTATCGAGAGAAATTAATGACAAAGTAAAATAAGCACCTAGGTTGGAATTCCAATCCAACTAATGATCAATAACCATCTAACATTTTTTTTTTGTACATCATCATCGGCGTTATCATTATTGATAACTTTACTTAAAAAATAATGTTTAGTCTCATCTTGCTTGCCAAAAAAAAAAAAAAAAAAGAAAAAATTGAATTTAGTTGTTTCTTCTCAATTTATTTTATTTGCTTTGGTTATGTTATATCTATGACATAACTTCTAACCTCTTAGATTAAAGGTGATAGTTTGAGTAATAAAAAACATCCTTTATCATGTCAAGGTTTTGAATTCAAGACTATATGTACTACCACTCCCCCCTTAAAATTTTTTCAATTGTATTTAAAAAAAAAAGAAACTTTAGCCACTTTTTTTTTTGGGTCTTTTTTGAATGATTATATATGGAAATAATGCAAACGAGTACACCATGTATGATGAACACTTTATAAAGCTCGACAGTTTAAGAATTTATAAACCAAAATTTGTTGATTTATGGATTAGAATGATGAGTAAGAAAAATGACAAAAAGGCCTCAAGATTTACATTGAATTTGACAATAGTTTATCAACAAAATCAACCTATAAATTGTCATCTAATACTAATCAGTCGTACAAAAATTTTAAAAACATTAGACTCTGTGTTTTTTTTTATTTTTAAAAAACAAGGAAATGATGATAAATGGGGAATTATATTCCCACTACATATTTTTATTTTGGCACCACATTATAACCACACCACACATAAAAAAATAAAATCTTTATCTGCGCCACTATTAGTTTACAATAAGCCTCTAACTATTATTATTATTATTTGCAAACAATAAACCCCTAACTTTATCATCAATTAATAAAATAAATAAAAAAAGAAAAAAAATCAGTACACCCCTTCACCACTATTGTGTTGGAAGAGACTAACATTCGTCGGCGTTTAATTATTTTATGCTTAACCTTCGCTTCCAAATCCGTGAGTTCCGGTTGAAGCTTATGGGAAAAAAAGGAAAATCTTGCAGAACCTAAGATTTTCAATGTTTAATTTACATCTCATTAATAAGAACCACAAAAGAAAATATCAACTTCACCATGAATGAACACATTGATACTGCATTTATTCAAAAAGAAAAAAAAACACACATTGTTACTGCCGGTCCATATAAATTCATATGACTGATAAGGAATTTTGTGTATAATTAAGTAGGAAAAGACAAATAAAATTTACATTGGCGTTTAAGTAATGCACAAATCAATAACTATTAAGTAAGGATAAAACCCTTACTAGCTATAACTCAGTAGCATGATTCTATGACGTGAATAGAAGAAGAAATCAAATTAAATTGACTATAAATTAAAGAGAATTCTCTCCGGTTAACGAGAAGGAAATGTGTAGAACATGCCATGGGAAATAAGCATAACATAAAAGGGATTTGTGGTGTGGGAGGAAACTTTTTTTTTTTCAAAATATCTTAATTAAAAATAAAAAGGGTTTAAGAAAAGGTTATTAATGTAATTTTGTTTAATGATATTTAAATGAATAAGAAAACGTGGTGGCAAAATAAAAAAGTATGGTGGGAATATAATTTCCCAATGATAAATCTTTGCTAAAAGATAGACAAACATTTAATTCAAATTATTTTTTCTTTTGAAAATTACGGCAACCTTAATTACCAACGCTAAATGGCGTAAAAAGAAGATTTGGCATAATTATACACATTTTGTTTCTGACCCGTGGTGATTCTTTCTTCCACGTGGGCCACGTTGCTATAGATTATTATAACACTAAAATTTTTATTTATCTAATTTCATGTTATTTTAGCCTTTAATAAAATATTCACATTAAACTAATTAAATAGTCACATATGAAAACTAAAAAGTCACAGGTAAAAATTAAAAAAAAAATCACATATAGAATAATCAATAAATAAACTAAAAAGTCACATTAAATTAAAAAGTCCTGTAAATGCGCTCCAAAAAAAATACAAGTAAAGAATTTATGAAAGTCAAATTTATGAAACTATTTGATAAATAAAAAAAAAGCCATATATATAGTAATCAATAATTAAAAAATCACATTGAATCGAAAAGTCACATGTAAAAATTGAAAGGTCATATTTGTATAACTATTTAATAAAAAAGTAACATATATAATAATTGTTAATTAAATAATCACGTTGAATTCAAAATTCATATATATAATAAAAACTGAAAAGTCACATTTGCATGATGAAAAGTCACATTTACGATGTATCAAAAAAAGTCACATTTATGCCACTTATATAGTAACCGATAATTAAAAAATCACATTGAATTACAAAGTTACATATAGAAAAAACTGAAAAGTGACATCTTGGTAATTATGTAATAAAAAAGTCATACATTAATCAATATGCGACTTTTTAAAGTAAAAAATTACATAGCATGCCATTTTTGTATAAATATAGGATTTTAATTTCTACATAACTTTTTAATTGAAAAAATTACATTTAATGTGACTTTTTACAACTGATTATATGTTACATATGGAGATAAATGTGAAATAATCATTATGAGACTTTTTAAAACAAAAATTTACATGGCATGCGATTTTTGTGTAAATATATAATTTTAATTTGTATGTGACTTTTTAATGAAAAATGTAACTTTTTAAAACCAACTCTAATTACGTATAGTGTAAATGTCAAATAATCATTATGTGAATTTTTAAAACAAGAGTTACATGACAGAAGATTTGTATGTAAATCTATGATTTTAGTTTATATATGACTTTTGAATTGAAAATGTCATACGGAATGAATTTTTACTATAGACTTTAAGTCACTATGCATTAAATGTCAAACAATCATTATCAGACTTTTTAAAACAAAATGTTACTCGCCTTCCAATTTTTGTGTAGATTTATGATTTTAATCTATATTCAACTTTTTAATTGAAAAAATTTATATAAAACGTGACTTTTTACAACCAACTCTAAATCACTATCGTGGTAAATGCTAAATTATCCTTATGCTTTTTTTAAAATAAAATTTACACGCCACTCAATTTTTTGTGTAAATCTATAAATTTAATTTGCATGTGACTTTTTAATTGAAAAATTATAAAGAACATGACTTTTTATTACTGACTCTTAGTCAAGTGTGTAGGAAATGCTTAATAATCACTATTCGACTTGAATTATGTCTTAGTTAAAAAAAATTATTGTGAAAAATTTTAATCATTAATTATTTTCTTAAAAAAAAAAAGGAAATGATAGTAAAATAGGCCACATGGGTCGCATGCCTTAGGAAAAGGTGGGGATATGCGTTGCCTTCTCCAATCATTATCAGACTTTTTAAAACAAAATGTTACTCGCCTTCTAATTTGTGTAGATTTATGATTTTAATCTATATTTAACTTTTTAATTGAAAAAATTTATATAAAACGTGACTTTTAACAACCAACTCTAAGTCACTATCGTGGTAAATGCTAAATAATCCTTATGCTTTTTTTAAAATAAAATTTACACGCCACTCAATTTTTTGTGTAAATCTATAAATTTAATTTGCATATGACTTTTTAATTGAAAAATTATAGGGAACATGATTTTTTACTACTGACTCTTAGTCAAGTGTGTAGGAAATGCTTAATAATCACTATTTGACTAGAATTATGTCTTAGTTAAATAAAAAAATATTGTGAAAAATTTTAATCATTAATTATTTTCTTAAAAAAAAAAAAAAGGAAATGCTAGTAAAATGGGCCACATGGGTCGCATGCCTTAGGAAAAGGTGGGGATATGCGTTGCCTTCTCCAGTGTATTATCCCGCATTTTCTGATATTATGGCCGTGTCTTAATGGTTTTTGCTGTAAATTCACAGGTAAATTTCTTTCGGCCGTAATTTTCAAATTCAAATGTAATTGTAGGGTAATCCCAATTGGGCCGTTGGGCCCAACTAGGATTTTATTTGATCGGAGTCCGTTTGTAGAAATGGATAAATAAACAGTACTTAACTGCCAATCATCTTTATCTTTGCCCTCTTTACTTTCGTCCTCCTTTTTCTTTTCTCCCAAATTTCTTTTTTTATTGCTTATTTTTCTTTTCTATGTTTGGTGTCTCCTATCTTGAAAAGTTGGCAGCATCCCCCCGATGGATGAATTCCATATTTCCTCTAGGCTTTTACTATCTTATTTATCTAGATCGTAAATCAGTCTTTCAAAAATATTTTTGATTGAAAAATAAAGAGACATTCATTCAAAAATATATAAAAACATGCATATTTTCAATTTCCACGGCACAAATGCCAACAAATTAGAGACCAATCTATTAAGAATAAATCCAACATCAATTAAATTTATAAAAATATAAACTAATATACGATGTATGGGTTACTCCTTTTAATATAGGTTGACCTTCTAAGATAGAAATTCAAAATTTTAATATAGTATCAAATCTTGTTAAACTCAACAATGAGTAATCCAATCCACTTAAAACTCATATGAGTACAATGATTTCAAAATTGGTCTACTCAACTACTTCAACAAATCACACAATCTTGCATAGTAATGGCAACAGGGCGGATTCGGGCTAGATGTGCTTTCCCTTCACCCTGCCCTGTTAGTATTTTCCCCGTCCCATTGCCACCCTGCCACCTGCTTGAATTGGGTTTGGGGGCGGGCACAGTTTAGTTAATAAAATTGAAAATTACAAAAATACTTTAAAATGCATTATAAACATTCAAATAAGACAACACTGACCAAAATAACAATAAACCCCTAACATAATGACAAAATTGTTATACACTGTTATGCATGAAGTATTTTCTAAGTATTAAAAATTCAAATGCTCAAGCATTAAAAACATTCATGAAGTAACCAAAAAAATGAGTGTACAAAGTGGAGGTGCTTGGTATTTTAACTTACGCGTCCTGCGTTCGATTCTTGCTCTTTACTTAAATTTTTAATTTACCAAAAAAATAGAAAAAAAATGTTAACAAGCCGTTAGGGAAGGCAAAACCCATCCCATTACTTAATGGGGCGGGTCACTTTTGGGTAACTTACCAAAAAAATAAAAAATAAAAATTGTTAACAAGCTATTAGGAAAGGCAATACCCCCTCCCAGTACTTAATGGGGGGCGGGTTACTTTTGGGTCACTGCCCCCGCAAGTATCAAGTTCAAACGGACATCCATTCTTGTGGGGCATATTATTGGATAAATTTTATATTGATTAAATTAAATATAAAAAATAAAAACCAATATATAAGGGTTTGGGCATATGTCATTCTTGTGGTGGCATATTATTGGATAAATTTCATATCGATTAAATTAAATATAGAAATATAAACCATTATATAAGGGTTTGAGATTTCTCTTATTAAATGGTAACGTTTCAAAGTGGAATCTCAAGTCTTAATATAGTTTGGGTCTTTAATTTAGGTCAAAAGTATTAGTCATTTGCTTTTTGAGAGATGAAAGCTTATTCATTTTCAAAGCTTATTCATTCATAAAGTGGGAATAAAGTGCATCATAGATAAATAGAGGAGGAAAATAAAACCATTCAATGGAATCATACAAAGAATTAAATAAGATGGTTATTCTATTTTTAGATCAAGGGAGTCTCTTCCAACAAAATATTCAAAACCCTCTAAAAGTTTTGTAACAAAACCGTCCATCCTATTTGACATGCATTGATATTAGGAAGTTTTGTAACAAAACTTTAAAAAAAAAATTTGAACACTGCTCTTTTGTCCAAATCAATCAAAAGTTTCAAAAGAGAGTTGAATGAAAAATTAAATTTTTTTTTAACTACATACTATTTGGCTCAACCGACCTAGCTGCCTACCTCCCACCAGAGGTGGTCCTAAGGGTGTGCAGGTAGTGCGATTACACAAGACTTCAACATTTTAGGGGCATCAATTATTACTATTTTTTTTGCTATAGGTATAACGTTTAATTTTTGAGAAAATTGTAGAATCTTATATGTTAAAGGATTTAGACATTGTTGGGACACCACTTCAGAAAGATTTTGTGAAAGTTAGTATTAAATATTAGAATATTAGAAAGTGTTTTTTTGTCTAAAAAAACCTAAAAAAGACCTATCTTTGAAGTTTAATGCGTTGTTAATGAGCAAAGTCCAAAAAGAAAAATCAATCATACCACAAAGCCAAAACATGATATTAAGAAAAAAAGGGACATCATAAAAAAAAATGACATTTGTAATGAGAAATTATATTATTGGAGTATGATTTATTTTTTTCTAATATATAGTATTTTAGTTTTATAAAAAGGGTACTATTTTATAATATCATTGCACGGGCACTCCAAATTCTTAAGGCCGGCCCTACCTCCCTCCGTCACCACCAAAGGCGGCCCTGAGAGTGTGCAAGTTGTGCAACCGCATAGGACCCTAAAATTAGAGAGGCGCCAAAAAAATGTTATTTATTATAGGTGTAATGTTAAAAAATAACATTATTGAGGTACCATCTTTTATACGTATGTATAAAATTATTGAATTAGAAATTAGATTGCATTTTATTATATATTATTATATTGAAAAAAGAAACTAAAAATAACCTACCTTAATCATCTGATAATTGTCAAGCTCAATTAAGAAAAAAATAAAAATAAAAATAAAATAATCATATAAAAAAAAGTTAAGAAGTAAAATGCAATTATATCACTTGATCATTTTCTTCTTTCCAAATGCAAGGTAAAAGAATTTTCAAACACATATTATTTCATAATTAAAAGAGAACTGACCAAAACATAAATCAATTATCAATTAAGGGAAATAATTCTCTGGTTTCAAGTTTGATCACATTGATGGTTATTCAGCATTCTCATTTCATTGATGTTCTTTTGGAGAATTTAATCTATAATTAGATGCTATGCTTTCTATTCTTATCTCTAATATCTTTTTGAATTAATTTAGTTGCTTAAGTACTTTAATATTTTTGATTGTTGTTATAATTCATAAAAATTGAAATGCATCTTAGAAAATAAGCATCTGGATCTAACGAATTTTTGAAAGCATTGGAGGTACTTTGACATTTACTTGTACTTCACTTTTTTATGGGATATAAAAAAATAACAAAATTTTGAATATGATGCTTTTAATTTGAAAAATTATTATTGGAAATGTGATTAGGTTTTTTTACTATAATTCTTAGTTAAACCAAGTCTGCATCATTTTAGATTGTCGCACAGTGCACTTAAATTCTCAAGGCCGGCCCTGGTCACCACCACCCCTCCACTAGGCTACCCACTTGATTCCTTATCAAACTAACGGTATTGAATTGCTCAAGATCATGTACTTTTTACCCATTGTGTGGAATTTTTCTTGTACATTATAGTGCACTAATTAAGGTATGAAAAACATATATGCCTTCAAAGGTGACATTTTCTAAAATTGGATTATATAATTAAATTCATGATATGACAAGTATAAAATGAACTTAAAATGCAATATGAAAGCCTAGCTTGATTTGCTTCTCCTCAATAGAAAGTTTTAATTTTCTTAGAATATATCTTAATTCTTGGCATAATTCTTCTATGGTGATCAATTTACATCTCAGAAAAATGGATACAACTTAGTATTGACAATTACCAGCGACCTTATTGTTCTGATAGAGAAAATTAAGAACCTGTACATGTTTCTTTCCCTCCCCAAGAAATTTTTATTATAAAATTAATGTACTTATCTAGCTTTTCAGTGAAAGCCATTTTTCTCTTGAAGCAGAAATTAATTATATATGTGTAATGTTCTGTCTATAATATATATATATATATATATATATAATATTATTTTTCATTTCAAGTTATTATTATGCCAGCCAGAAACCCTAATTCTTAAGCATACAGGAATTAAAAAACCATGGCATGCTTCAAATATATATGTCAATTAATTTGAGTTAACTTGTGCGTCAATAAGCCAGATGTATAATAGCCTTAATTAAGCACGATCACATTACTTTGATGCAATAGAGAGCTGCAACAGCTAACTACGATGAATTTGTTGAATGGAAAAGATATACAGCAACAATATCTACTGCACATCAAGTATCCATAGTTTAATTATCATAACAGCTGGACAAATTAAATCAAGATCTGCATCAAAGAAACTTTAAAAACTGAAAAAATGAATCTTAAACGCATCAAAATTCATATAACTGTTCATGTTATGACACACGCGAGAGAGAGAGAGAGAGAGAGATCATCAAGCAAAATAACCTTTATAAGAAGAGCTCCAACATAATAAAATTAAAGCACAAATCAAGACTAGAAATTGGAAAACACAAATGATATTGTGTATAAAAATCTAACAGATCTGGAAATTAAAATTAAAATAACATAATTGATCGGACCATGATGCTTGATTCCCCCGGAAGATGATCATAAGATCAAAGAGAGCACCAGAAAGCTGTATAATTAGGTAACTCTTCCCTGAGCTCATAAAAATTAACTGTATATTAAGGTAATTCTTTCAAGAAAACAAGCGGCAAAGAGTTGAGATCGAGGGTGCCAAACCTTATTAAGTGATCCTTCTGACTCTTGATCATCTGTTGGCTCAGATCTTGTTGAATATTGGCATATATTGTGGTAGCAGTAGTGTGTACAATGGAGCTGGAAATGTGGTTTTGAGGAGGAGGGTGACAAAAAAGGAGTTGGAGTGTAATCATGATGATCAAAGATGAAGACATGATGATTGCTGTTTTCTCTTGCCATCTAAAGCATGGAGAACATTTCTAGGTCTTCTTTGCCTTATTTAACTCGTCTCTTCCCCCCTCCCCCCATATAATCACCGACTGCAAGATGTTTTCTCCTTTACAGGTAGAAAAAAGCACAAATAGCTATTTGCCTATCTGCATTCAAAAAGGGGAAAAATTTCCTCTTATTTCCTTCCAATCTAATTGCTATATCGTATTTCACATAATTAATCGACCTAATACTAAAATATATATATAGGTACACATGTACATTAGTACATATATGATGCTTCCTTTGCCCTCCAACCCTAGATAGCTAGCTAGTCGAAAATGATTAGGGGCATCTCTTATCATTTTAAACTTTTAGATGCAACCATTCAAATTCAACCACTTCACATTTCCCACATTTTTTAATGAGAAATGAATTTGAACTACACATAAAAGGATGCACTAAACATTCACGGAATCCATTAATACACATATCGAAAAATTCCAAAGTTTAATTAATTAAATTATTACTATCCAATTATGTGTGTGTGTGTGTGTGAATGCATAATTATACACTCAATAAGAGGGAAAGACTACAGTATTATAGATAAGTAAAATTTGTGAGAGTTTCCCTTGGCAAACAGTAAAAGGCTGTTTGTGTCTGTATATGGGGAGAAGATGAATATGCCTTATTAATGTACTTTATTGGGTTTAGGAAGATCAAGTACTAGTAAAGAATAACAGAAGGAATCATATGATTATTTTTATATATGTAAGTCAGTCTGGAAATAACTGATGAGGCCAAAGAATAATTGCTAGATAGAGACAGAGGAGAGAGCTCGATTTGGTCTTTCGAGGAAGAATAGTATATATAGCTAGTATCCATTATTTCTGAAAAGCTTACCGGAACCATGTTTCTTTTCTTGAGCAAATAATTATATTTTGTCTTGTCAGTCAAATTACTTTGGAATAATAATATCGAGCACCACCACCGTCGAAACAAGACAACGTGCGCAATAAAAGGTGAAAGGAGAAGAGAAATGGAAGAAAAGAGAGAGACAAATTAAGAAAATTAAAGAGTTTGGGGGGCTCATTCCAGCACTCAATTTTGTATCTTCTTGCTTGTGCAAGCATCTTATTTCAATGTATTATCTTGTTATGAAATGAAAAGTTGTTGTCTTGTTTAAATTAATTGGATATTTATTTATAATATTTATAGGCATTGAAGATGATTTTGCGTCTTAATTACAATAAAATCTAGTGGCTAGCGCCTTCATAGACAATTTGCCATTGCTTTCCCTAAAAATTTCGTCTGGTTTAAAACCAGTTAAGGTCGTGATCACGTATAATAATCATCAAGTCAATGTATGACATAGAATATCATGAGAATTTTCCCTCAAAAAAATGAAAAAAAATAAAATCATGAAAATTGAAGGCCAGGTTGAAACAAAAATTACAATATGGTGATCCAATTACTTGAAATTGAAAAAATAACAGTCTAATTGAAAATTAGATAAAAGTATATTCCTCCCATTTTGCTTTTGCTTGTTGAAGCCAAAACAAGAACCATACGTATAACAATGCGATAAGTGATTATCAATCTATTCTCAAATGAAATACATTACAAATGAAGTCGACTTAACTTGCAACTTTGATCCACATGAGGAAAAGAATCACCTTAATTAGGTCTTAATAATAATATATATAAATTACCTTAATGTCATTATTTGTGTTATTTTGAATTCTTCGTAGCTAGCTCAAAGGATTATGTTTAGAATGTAATACATAGCATTATATATTACGTTATAAAGAAAGTTACATGTTCCAAATTTGATAACATCTAGAGTACCAAACATGTCATAATCATAGCCTACTAATTTGATTCCCTCCGCATCACTTTTCTTTTCTTCCAATTTGTTCTTTTTTCCCTCTCTCACCAACATGACTTTAGAAAAGTACTTTTAATCTCAATAATGAAGGTTTTAAAAATAAGTAACTTTTGGGAAACACTTACTGGGTCATATATATATATATATATTTTTTATCTTTCTTATGCCTTTGCATAATAAGTTCATATTTGACCAGCTGATAAAGTCACCCTTTCTTTTCAGCTTTCTGCTCTTCCTCAGTAGAATTTTTGGGGCAAATATAAAGCTGAGATAAGGGGAGAAAGTAGAGCTTAGTGAAAAAGTGACTCTTTTAATTTGAGGGATTGAAAATATACTTTTAATTACTTAAAGAACCTAAAGTCTCAACTCAAAGTTCATTGCTTTTTATTCAAAAATACGATAGGAGTACAAAAACTTAAATTTATCGACCACTTGGAAACATAATTTCTAGATACTTATTTATGACATACTATAAATAAATACTTTTATTTGAGGAGTCTAAAGTCCCAACTCAAAGATCATTGTTTTATACATCCGAAAAATAAGATAAGGTTGCTGAAACATAGATTTATCGATAACCAATTGCAGCAAAATTTCTAGATACTTATTTGTCAGAGAAAGAAATATATATATGGAGAATTGTCAATATTTATAGATCGCACGTTATCTATTATTGTTATTTTTTCAATCAAAAAGATTCTTGTATCAATGCAATCATCATTTGAATGGGGTTTAAAAAAAAAAAAACAAGGGAAGTAAATAAATAGATTCACATCATTGAATTATACTTGTTCGATATATACACTGTTGTCAATATAAATGTTTTGTGTTGTAACTATTGATATTTAGTTTCTATAGATTAAAAGAAAGACGACACTGAAAGTAATGTAGCATAGCTATATAGAGATTAATTTCCAATTTTTATCTGTCAATATTAGCCTATATTTAAGTTTCAACTTCACCCATAATTTTAGGACGTTTAATTTGCTTGTCTCTCTTTAAGGAATGGTAAATAATCATTTCGTTTAGTTAATAAATTCTTTTAACAGTCAAAATCGCGAGGACTCCTTGAACAAGGACTTCTTGTATTAAGTATTAACATTTGAAAGATTTTGGAGCTCGACTATTATGAAACAGAGGTCAAGGGTTAACTGTGAACATATCCAAAGATTTGAGGACACAAAGTCATATTTACCCTTTTTGGGGGGGGGGGGGGAATTGATGTTTACCTTATTTCTAGTCATCCACGACGATACAATAAATAAAAATTCAAGTTAATTTTTGTATGTTCATTCATTTTTGTTGCTAAACCAAGACAAATATTGACATTACAGAAATAAATTAAATAATCATAAAATAAACGTGGTGAAACATAGGTATTGATGTCCCTTGTTGTATAGTTAGACGCGTTTTTAGGATATAGCTAATAAGTTAAAGCTATTGAATAATTGGTTTTGTACATTAAAATAATGGATTGAAAATAACACAAATTTTTTTTCATGTTACTTTCATTTTTATTTTTTTTGGAAGGAAATGCAATTGGTATAATAAAAACATACAACAACTTATACAAACATATATATATATATATGTGGCTAATGTGATAACCATTGATGTGAAAATGATATGATATGTGGGTTAATAGAATTCTGACAACTATATATTTGTAAAATTTATTTTATATTTTTGTTACATATGTAACATTACTCTTTTTCTAATGAATTTTTTATAGTCGGTTGGGAAGGATGAATCTTTGTGTACTATTAATCTTACAACTTGTTTTACAATTTGTATATATAGTATTATCTTGTGAAATATTACATTTTGACATTGTAAATGAATTAATTGATTTCTACCATGTGTGGACATTGTAAAAAAAGAAAAAAGTTGTAAAGAGAGAATAGGATGTGTAGTATGGTCCCAGTTAGGATAGTCATCAGACAAGTGTTTTGATTGGTATGGATTGAAAATTGAGACATGTCAATGAATTTACGTTGTGAAGCGTTGTTTAATAAATTCACATTGTGAAAATGATATTTACTGAATTCACAAGAAATAATGAAGTTTATAGATTTCATTATGATATCATTTTGGGGCATATTTCATATTTTACATATTAACTGCAGGAATTCGACTAGATTTGTTCAAATAATCACCGATAATAAGGGAGTTTTTTAAATGAAAATTAACTTGACAATTCTCCACATATATGCGGGCGGGTGTCGGGTAGATTCAATTAAGGGTAATTTGCGCAAATGGATCCTATCGTTTGTTAGTATTGCGGAAATAGACCATATCGTTTCTAATTTAGCGATTTCAACCATAACCTATGCTAATCCTTGCAAAAAGGACCTTATTATCTTAATTTATCAATTTTTTTATTAAAATGATCATTTTAATCTTATTTTCTTTTTTCTAAAATATAATTCTTTTTAAAAGTATTTTACCCTTAATTTCAAGTAAAATATAAAGACAAAAATTTATATTTTGATGTACCTATATTCAACTGCTATCATAATTTTACCTACTCAGGACCTTTTGATTTTTCAATTAATTGAAATGTTTTTTGGAATCTCCTGTGAAAGCTCCGATCTCTTCATCCCAGCGTGTGATGACCAATATAAACATCAACATGATATATTAATATGATACATTAATTAATTACTCCCCCGTCCCACAAAGATAGGCGGTTAGTTAATTTCACACGAATTAAGAAATGACTATTAGTATGGTTGAAACAATTAATTTTACATATATTTTTTATTTCTAACCTTCTTTATTATTAATATTAAATTGCATTGGTAGTTGATGCAGATGATTAATTAGGGATAAAACATAGAAACAAAAAAATTAAATGTATGCTCAATTTAGTGAACGGTCTATCTTTGTGTGATGGACGAAAATGAAATGCTGGAATATCTTTGTGGGACGGATGAGAGTAAAATATAACCTTTTGTCTTTATATTTTACTTCAAATTAAAGGTAAAATACTTTTAAAAAGAATTATATTTAAAAAAAAAGAAAATAAGGTTAAAAGGGTCATTTTAACAAAAAAATTGATAAATTTAGATAATAAGGTCCATTTTGCAAGGATTAGCATATGTTAGGG
>CAVNYN010270971.1:0-14620 GCA_963692815.1 Nyctanthes arbor-tristis
AATATTGTTCAAATGCAAAATCTTAATGATGCACCCATATAATTTACAGTTAGAGATACATAACAAGCCAGCCGCTCGGGCAGGGCAAAAAGCCCAAGCTGAGCCAGCTCGTGGCTTGTTTAAGACGAGCCCGAGCCAGAATCAAGCCCCAAATTCAAGGGCAAACCCGAGCCGGGCAGGCTTGTTTGGCTCACCGGGCCTAACGGGCCGGCTCGTTAAGGCCCGTTCCAACTTAAGTATGGAAAAAAATTAAACTAAGATAGAAAAAAATTTGAAAAAAAAAGCCGAGCCAGCCTAATTCGGCTAGAAAAAGGCTCGAGCCTAATTTTTATGGCTGAGCCCAACTGGTCCGGGCTTTGGCTCGGGTTTTTGGTCTCGAGCCGAGCCCGAGCCCGAATTTTGGCGTGTTGACATGCCTTTCCACAGTTCGGCTATGGAGAGTATTACTCTCCTCTCCTTAAAAAATTTCATATAATCTATCTTATTTGCTCGTTTTCCAATTCATATTTTGCAGTATAGTTCCAAGAACATCAGTCAATATTATCTTCCTTAATCCACTGTAAACCTATTGTCTATCCCACGAACCCTAAAGGGAGAATCATGTCTTAATTGACAATTCCACTCTTCAAACAATTCTTCGGCCACGCACATATTATAACCCAGCACAACACAACGTTACAGAAAAATTGGCCAGAAAGCCAACGGGACATCAATATTTATATAGCAATGCATCTTCATTCAAGAGTGGGTTTGGAAAATTCAATTTATTCTACAAGACATTTTTAAGTCCTTAGAAACACCTTAAAATGACAAATTACATCAGATAATTCCCACACAAAAACCTCAAAGAAGCTTCTGAAGTCTAATGTTCGATATTCCTCTTCTACTTGGTTGAAGGCGCTGTGTCTTGCTTGGTTGGTTTTGTCTTACGGAATCGATCCTGCAGGGACCAAAAATCAAAATATTAGATCAGGAAAGTGGAATACAAGAGGAACTGAAACTCAAAGACACTGTCAATTTCTCAAAAATTAGACAGTTTTCCGGCATGTCGCTAATTTCAATTAAATCCAGCAGTCAAATTTAGTAGCTAAACCTTCTAAAGATACTAGTACAAATATGTTGCGTGCATCCATGTGTATTTCAAATCCACTTAGCATGCAGGCACTACAAAACAATTCCACTGCATATACATAAAATCCTTACAAAAACTATTTTACATACACGTGGCAGGAATATGTTTTTCATGCATCACATCACTTAAAAATCAAGTATCCTGATTTTGCCAACTCATTTTGTAAACACACTTATGTAAAGAAAAGCAGACGCAAGTAGACTTTTTCTAGTCCAAAAACATTGTGCATAAGATACTCACTTCAAGTATCATGTAAACAAAATTTTTGATAAAATAAATTGAAAGTTTTCCAGTGATCATAAAAAAAAGCTCCTAATCTAAAATTAGCCAGTAAAGTCCTTCTCAAGGATATATTATTATTGAGTGGATGTTCAAGAAACATCTTGTTATACCTTCGCATGCTTTGTGTAGCTTAGTTGTACTGAAACTAGAGATGACTACTTAAGGATTTCTCATGAACTTCATCCGAGTCAACAAAAATTTCAGTGAACTGATCTGAAACTCTTGCAGAACAGATGAGTACAGTAGCGGATCCAGGAATTTAATTTACATAGGCTATGACGACAAAAAAAAAATTATAAATTTAATAGGGCTAATATAGATTTTAAAAAAAAAAAATTCGGGCCAGCACGGGCTCAGGGCTACATCAGCCCCTGGGTGAGTAGTTCAATAAAGAGAAGCTGAAACTACATGGTTTATTATATGTCTATTGTTTTGCCCCAGTCCTTATCCCAACTGTCCGTATAATACCTTTGAACAACTAAATATGAAAAGTCTTCCAAAATTTTAGCACTCTCATTCTTTCTACTTAAATATATAACTGACAAATATAAAAACAACTTAATCACAGTAATCAACTGAAATGGCAAACCCACCCAAATCTAGAATTAGAACAATAGAGATCCTTGAAATCCTTTCACTTTCTTAGTGTGCGCGCGCGCGTGTGTGTGTGTGTGTCTCTCTCTCTCTCTCTCTCTCTCTCTATATATATATATATATATATATTTTTTTTTTTTTTTCTTTTCTTAAGCCCTGAAAAAAGGTTCTTGTTTCAATATTAAGAAATATGAAAGCACTTCGAAGCAGACATTTTAACTAAGTAAAGTGGCAAAACTAAATAAAAATTGCCACATCAATCAAAGTGAAGCAACAAATCCAACACTACCATATCCCTGATAACCTCAAGGCGAAAGAAAGTAAATAAAATAACAATATAAACCTTCCTAATAATTTTAAGAATGGCTACATAACTCCCACTTTGCCATTCCACTCCATTCATTCTTAGCTCAGGTAAGAGATCTAAGATGGGTTCTTAGCAACAACTTCAGAGTCACATAAAGTTTGGTCTACCCCTCTTTTAACTTGCTCTTTCAAATTGCTATGAATGTCCAGTCTTTAGATGGGTGCAACATAATCTAACTGCTCAAGTCTTATTTCCCTTTAATCTTATTCTCCATTGGCACCACCTCAATTTCTTTGCCTATATCCTCATTTTATCCTTTTGAATAAAGATAAATACTTTGGCGTGGAATTTGCAACTTCATGTACTTTATTATGCACTATCATGAACTTCAGTCCCCTTTTGGCTAGATCTTAATATCATCCTTTTGAATGGATTTCCCAACCCATCACATTTCACTAAAGACCCAATTAAGTAAAAGTTATCAACAGCAATCTTAAAAGAAAGATTGACCCCTGATAAAAAAATTGCATAAAACATTTAAAACTAAAAACTAAACCTGGAAAAGCCGAAAAGAAAAAAAGAATAAAAATAGTATTTTCCAGATGGATCCATAAACACGACATCAAGCGACACGCACATACGAAGAGAGGTGATCAAATCCCCACTTATGAATCCGAAATTATCCAACGATTCTTTTCAATTCAAGTATAACCTAAACAAACACCAACAGATAACTAACCGCATAAGCACACAAATTACGGTAATTTGGGGGAAACGAGTAAAAAGCTTTTAGTTTATTTATTTATTTATTATTTTTTTTTTGGGTGCTGCTTACGTTTTCGATGAAAAGGAGGTCGACAACGACGACGGTTCCAACGATTCCAGCAAGAATGGCAGTTGGGCCAGTCAGCAGACTCCATTTCCTGTAAATCATCTTTTTTCCTGCCTCTCTCTCTCTCTCTCTGTACGTATAGATCACATTCTGGAACTGATATACGTGTATATATACATGAATTGGACTGTGGGCTTTGGTTGAACATTTGGGATTCTAACAGTTTTGGTTGTAAGCCCATTCGTTTCAACATGGACCGAATCCTCACCAACCCAATTGAATCCTACCATTGCTATTTGCCCAGTTATCAGTTTACTTTTTCTAATTAGATATTAAATAGATTAATGTCTCTATATATTTATGACTATTCACTCAAATGTAAAAATATCAATTAGTCTTGTCAGCATTGATAAATAAGAGTAAGTACTAGTGACGGAGTCAGGCGGCATTGGAGGGGTGGGCCAAAAGAGTAAGCAGTATAGTACACACAACTAAATTAGCCTTTATATATAATTTTTCATTTTTACAAGCTAAAAAAAAAAAAAATTCAATTTGGGGGTAGACCCACCATGACCCCCCTAACTACGTCCTTAGAAAGTACATTAATTGTTTACAAAATTTGTTCATATATCCCTAAATTTATACACCCCTAGAATTTATCATTTCATGGAAAATGAGATCAATAAGATTTAAATAAATACATAAGGTGTGTGTAAATTGTGTATATAAGATATGTACAAATAGATTAATTTGATAAATAGAGCTATTCTTTGTAAAGGAGAATTATATTTCTACCACAATATATTATCTTCACACCACATTTCCTTATTCACTAAAATATCGGTCCCGGCTATGGAGAGGCAACCTCTCCTCTTACGGAGAGGTTGCACACACATGGCCCTCTGTGATTGGGAGATCATGGGTGGGACCTCCTGACCCCCCCAATTACAGGCTGCTATGTGTGTGCAACCTCTGGAGTTAGACGACGCTCTTCCGATCTTTTAGAAATTTTCCTAAAATATTCTTAGACAAACTTACATTAATAACCTTATTTTAAACATTTTTAAATTTTAATATCTAAATATAGTTTCTTTTTCCTCTCACACTACAATCAACAATTCACAATAAAAAATTCACAATTGAACCCTGCCGTTACTTGTGAATCTTCAATTTCTTGTCATGGACAACTCAATTTGATTCCCCGAATTCAAGACATTGGATAATTGTGATGCTTTATGTTCCTTTTTTTCTTTCAATTTCATAAATCATAATTATATTACCAAATCATGGTTGAAAAGTTTTATAATGCCACTGTCATTGCAACATGTTTATTACCCCCTCTTTTTTTTGAAAACGGGTTTAGTAGCTTGTGAAATTGCGAATTTCAGATCAATAATATGAAAGAAGAACAATTCCAAGAAAATGATCTTCAACCTACAACTTGAAATAACTTAAAATCACACCACAAAAAAGCAAGAAACGGAGAAAATGGTAAAGAAGAACATTTAACAGAAATAGATGTTGAAAAGTCATTTGAAGTATCAAATTATTTACACAGTCATCGACCTACCAAAATCTACTAGAACTCAATCTCTCTATGAATGCAAACTATCCGACCCAAACTATTGTTTTTTTGACATTACAATCTTAATACAATTGACTGTTATCCAACCAAAATTAATTGACTGTTGATTCCCCCAGCAAGTACGTGAATTCTTGAAGAGGCTTGATTGGGATGGATGATATATAAATCCAGCCTACTGCGAGGAGATGAAATAAGAATTGTGGTGCGACAGGAGATGAAAAGATTTTTATATAGTATTTGTTTTTTTTT
Source organism: Nyctanthes arbor-tristis (assembly GCA_963692815.1). NCBI lineage: Eukaryota > Viridiplantae > Streptophyta > Magnoliopsida > Lamiales > Oleaceae > Nyctanthes > Nyctanthes arbor-tristis. Next base: position 4,982 of record CAVNYN010270971.1, read on the forward strand.
AAACATATGTTATAAATGTAAATTTATTATGATGTAATAATTAAAAGTGTAAATTATTTATAGTGAAAATAAATGTAATATAAAATTAGTTATTGTGGTGGGAATATAATTTCCCCTTTGTAAAATATAGATATAGTTGACAAAAAGGACACTTAAGTAAAATTACATTTGCAGGGAAGTTTTTTCAAAATTGTTCACAAAATATGGTGATATCATCATCTTACTCATATATATATATATATATATATATTGTATAATTAGAGAAAATAATTTAAAGGACAAGATGAATTTACTCATATTTTATAAAAGATTTTGTAAAAATTCCATTACAAATAGTCACTACTACAAAAAACCCAATGGGTGTCTGTTGTAACCACAAATACGCATTGTTTTTTAAGGTGACGCATAAAAGCATATGCGTCCGTTGTTGGCCGACGCCTAAATGTAACAATAGGCGTCGGTTGTTTCACAAAAACCGACGCCTAAAGCCAAATTTTAAAAAAAATAAATAAATAAAACACATAATAGGCGTCGGTTGTAAACGAACAACTGACACCTAAAGTCCTTTAGGTGTCAGTTGTTCGTTTACAACCGATGCCTATTGTGTGTTTTTTCCATTTTTTTGGGCTTTCTTCTAAATACGCCAGTATGAAAATTCAAAATTTAACAAATAAATTATGTTGAGACACCCTTAAATATTGTACTTTAAACAAATAAAGACAGTAATAATGTGGGCAAATTCGATTTATATTCTACTTCATTTACTATAAAAATAGAGTAAAATATATTAGATTACATGGAAAAGCATACTACAAGCACAAACGCAGAAACTTAAGCCCTAAAAAATCAAATTAAAAAGATTCATGAAACAAATTAAAGTCTAACATCTCAAAGAAGAAATCAAGAAACAAAAGATAATAGCTAGCATCATTCTTCTTCTTCGATTCTTGTTTAAACTTCCTCTAAATCTGTAAACTAAGAAGAAAGAAATGAATTAAAGGAACAAAACGTAATAAAGTAGTAAAAAGCTTCATAGAAGAGGATTGTTAGCTTTAGGGAAGAATGATAAATGATTAATATTAGAAGAGAATGAGGTTAGGCGAGGTGAGTATGTAGTGGAGGAGATGGTTTGTGTTTGACTCTAACTAATGCTATGGAGGTACAAGTTCTTCGAGTGGATGTTGTATAAGAACTGCGGTTTATATAAAGGCCTACTACCAAATTCGAAATTTTTGAATTTTGAATTTTTGAAAAATGGGCGTCGGGTCCTCGGTCTTCTAAATTCCAAATTCAAAATGCAAATACATTTTGAATTTGGAAACATTAGGCGTCGGTTCCTGCCGAGGAACTAACGCCTTTTTTAGAAAATAAAAAATTAAAAATTAAAAAATTTAAAAAATCGGTAAGTTCCTTAGGAACCGACGTGTATTGCACAATAATAGGTGTCGGTTGCGGTTGAACAACCGACACCCATTGTTGAAACAAGCAAGGGGCGTCGTTGTCGTAGTGTCATTATTTTCATAATTGTCATCGCGTGTGCTTTGCGCTTCGTTTTTCTCAACAACCGACGTCTATATCCATTTTTTTGGTCCAATTCTGTAGTAGTGAGTATTATTGAGACACTTAATACAATCCTATTTTTCAACATATATCACAATCGAAAAAATGCAACTTGTAAAAAAAGTTTGATAAAAAGTTATACAAAAAAATACGTGACCCATGTAATTGTAAACATGCCATTTACCATATTGAGCATATATTTTTTTCAATTCATTTTCTCATATATCGGTACTTAATATACCTTGATACCAATCAATAATTTGTAGTGGGAAACGAATATAATTCGGAAGTAATTTTTTTTTCTTTTTGAAAGATACAATTTTCAAGTGATTGGTTAACTCATTTTGGGAATATAAAATGGGTCTGTTTTCATATACACACGATCTCAGATAGGGATGACATAATGAACCGATCTGTTCCAACCTTGATGGACCCCAAATGGGATGGAAATTTTCTACACTATGGGCCGACTGATAGGTCAATTCGGATCAAATTAGACCATGGGTGTGAGGTTGATCAGCCTTAACCTAACCTGTTTTTTAAAAATAAAAAATAAACAAAAATGGAACAAATTAAAAAAAAAATGAAAAATTATTAAAAAATACAAACGAGTCACGTAAATGAAACATTGCCTTGACCAGAGCCGTTCCGCCCCTACTTTTGACAGGTTAGAAAGCGGAGGCAGCCCCTACCCGTCTACCCCATTGCCATCATGGGCGTAGCCAAGGAGGGCCTGACCATGCTTAGAGTCATCGCTTTGACCAAAAATCCATTTTTCTTACTTGTTATTTAAAGAGAAAAAAGAAATAAAATTTATATAAATAGTTTAGTTATGTACTTCAAGAGCTATTCCCACAATGTCAACTAGATACGCACTGGTTGCTATCCCTATTCCCAGATAAATTGCCACCTCCAACTTTTTTGGCGGATAAATGAAATTTTAGTTCCCTGTTATTGGCACAATAGAGACTTGTTAATCAATTTTTATTTTATTTTTTAAAAAATTTTTGGCAACGGATCAATTTGTTTGGAATTTTCGTTGCTGGACCATTTGTTTGTTTACTGGGATGATTAGTCCACCATTTTGTAGCTACTTGCAAAGAAAAAGCTAATAAGCCAATTTGATACTATTGCCGAGTGCAAAAATAACAGTTCTATTCTCCCACCAGATTTTGACGGATACGCCGTTAGACTCATACGTGACGCGCTAAGACGTGTGCCGCTTGTAAGAAACTAATGTTGGTGCGGCGTACCTCTGCCAGACTCTAGTGGGAGATCAATGAGGAAAAACAATGCAGATGACTATGGCCAATTGGTTTCAATAGTAGTATTAATTAATTTTGCTACCACTAGTTTCAATTAATTAATAATTAATGAGTCATTGATTTTAAAGGAAGGCCATAATCGGAAAAATGTAGTCAAAATTTATCAGTGTGAAAATAGGAAAATATTTTTGTTCGGTATTTCGAAGTATTTATTATTGAGTAAAACGAACACTCCAATTATTGAGTTAATATATATATATATATATATTTAAATATGTTGCTATAAGTTTGATTTTTATTATCAAAATAATGAATTATTCATTTTAATTTGTACTAATGAATAATGTTATGAACATGGGAGTAGCTAGGATTTTTGTTGAGTGTGGTAAAAAAAAAATTTTGTTTTAGCGGGGCAGTTGTCGGGCCAAAATTTTGAAAAATAAAAAATAAAAAATATTGCAATAAAAAAAATCAAATCTGAAGGTCTTACCTTACAACAATGCTTGCCGGTTTTCATACTCTGAAACTGCTTTACAATAGCTTCATTATCAAGTTTGGAACATACCTCTCTCTACATAACAAACAAGAAATAGTACTTAAATATAATTCCAAACATAAACCCAGAGTCTAATTTCAAACATAAATAATCATCTTACTACTTAAAATCTCTAATATCAAACCAAAAAACCAATATTCAAATTAAAGCATAAACCAGAAATTAGGTTCTCGGATATTAGGGCTTTACTAAATTGAAGCCTAAACTAAAAATTAAGGCTTTAGAGTAAATTAATAATACAATTTACTATATAAAAATTAGTAACAACTAACAAATATGATTGCAAGAATAATAAACCCAAAATCATAAACATAACTAATCATTATACATTTGTCCAAAAAAAAAAAAAACTAGTCATTATACATTTATACCAAATTATTCTTATTTAGTTAGTTAAACTCAATACTAGTATGCTACTACTACCAATTATGACTAACCAATTGACCGAGAAGAAGCCAAGGTGAAACGGGACTGCCACTGGTCTCTGGGATTGTTGAACTAGGGACTGACTACTCGATTTGCCGACTGCCCTGTCGGCGAGCTAGAGCTGCTGCGGTGCCGCTTAGAAGGTGCAGAAATAGAGAGAGCCCAGCCAAGAGAGAGCTTCGAGGCTGACTGGAGACTTGGAGTTGAACTTGAGTCTTGAAGGTTGCAGACTTCGTTCATTCAACAACATGAGAGATTATTCTGGACCTTCAACAAATAAGCCAACATAAAGCTTTCCAGGTACAGACTTCAGTGTATCTTCATTTTTTGGGCCATGGAAGGATAACCAAATTTTTTTTTATATGGGCTGGACCGTGCTGAAATTTCAGTACGGTCCAACCCAATTTTTTACTGGGCCACTTTAAGGTCCAGTGCAGTCCGTATACCGCACTGGTCCTAAGGTAGCTACACCGCTTGTTATGAATACTAATATTTAGACAATTATTATAACCGAAAAAGTGTATAGCACATGTCATGACTAGTTATTTTTAAATAAGTAGTATTTTTTTTTTTATCTAAATTGGAGATACAAGTCTTCAGTTAAAAAAAAAAAACATTACTCTTTTTAAAAATATATAAAAGAAAAGTAATAAGTTTTCAATGTTTTGAAAAACTAAAAATTAAAGTTCAACCTAAAAACAAAAAAAGAAAACGTGCTTTAAGTTGTAGACGAGACCAATTCAATGTGGCTAATTAACCAAAAAATCCTATCTATTTACCATCTTCATATATATTTAGCTAGGGATGGAGCTAAGTGTGGGTATTGCTTTCCGTGTATGTAGGCTCATATAATTGTCTCAATGATATCTCGTCGCGTGTGTATATGACAAGATAATCTTGCCATATATCTTGCAGAAGATGGGACTGGATTTTTTTCACCATTTAAATAATAATGAGAATAAACAATAATAAAATTTCAAGGTGGATCCAACTTCTAGACCATATAAGTTTGAGACCCGAGTCAAGAGAACTTTATTAAAATAAAATACCAATAGTATTTCATTTTTTTTTTTTTGCCATTTTTTCGTTCGCGTTCTTCTATGCATCATTGATGCACATTAGTTGAACGTTCATTCAAACCATGTTATAATCACGCAACTCAATTTCTAGCTAGAACCTCGTAAAATGCATGATTATCATATAGATAGAGATTTTTCAGTTGAAAACGAGGGGTTTTTCTAATAAGTCAGATCTGACTCTTTGGACAGAGTCAGACTGTCAATAAATATCATCCAAGTAGTCTGACTCTTTACAAGGAGTTAGATCTAGATCATTATAATCATAGACAATGAGAATCGCCTAAAATAGTAATTATGACGTAACAAATAACGAGAGATGGAGGCTGCACAATTTTAAAGCTTCGAGACTTGACAACTTAAGAACCGTTAGTTCATTGAAAGCACGTCAAAATTCAACTCATACCATCCCATTAAAAAAAATAATAATAAGAAATGGCTAAAGAGCCCCAATTTGTAATATAATTAATGAGAATTTGTGATGTGATTTAAATGGTATAATGTGTGAAAAAACACCGTACTTTCAAACGTAACTTTGTTAAAAATTGTGGTGGTGTAGCAACATCGACTAATGAAACAGATTAGACTTCAAGTTTGGAATCAAACCTTCAATCAGGAACTGCCAACTCACCTGACAAAGTCGGAGCCCAATCTTTCACATTAGAAATGGATGGTATAGCAATGCCAAAAAATATACATAAAAAAAAAATGAAAACATTGAAAGATAAATAGTATATTATATTCTAACCCACCGATCACCCTGTATATCCCTGTCACTGACTTTATATATGGAGAAGAAGAAGGTGAAGGCTTGCATAACTGGAACATCAGGCTATCTGGGTTCTTTTCTTGTTAAGGAATTGTTGCAGAGAGGCTACTCAGTTCACGCCACACTCAGAAATCTAGGTCCCTCTCCAATCCCTCTTTCCATCTAGTGTTTTTTTTTTAAAGTACCTCTTTCCATCTAGTTTTTAGTCCTAATTGTTTCTTGATAATAATTATTTTGTTTTGGTTTTTTAATACTATATATATTTTTAACTGTCCCGTAAGATGGTGGTTTGGCCTTAACAGCTGAAATTAATCCGTTTGAGCTTAGTGCTTGTTTGATTCTCTTTATACATCCATATTACAATTTCACCTACCACTGATTTGACAGTTGAGTTGACAACTACTCAACCATAACTACACATTTCAAGCTTTCATTAAATTTCCACTGCTCATTTCACCTAATTATAATTCCAATCAAATAATGAGAATAAAACAACCACTAGTCTCGACTCTCAATGTCTTTTTATCTTGCAAGTTCAAGTCTTTACATGAGATTAAATAGTTTTCTTGTTTATATCTTTAATTGTGGATATATTAATTCCATTCTCCATACCAATATTGGTTTCTTACACGTGTGGTAGGATATCAAATTCAGGATACACATAGGCTTAAATCTTGTTTCTTGATAATTACCATGTTTTGGTTTTATTTATAGTGAAAAAACTGTCCCGGAAGATGGTTGCTAGTGTATATATAGCTGAAATTTGACATATTTGAGCCAAGTCTCAAAGTCATGCGGGATTTATAGGTTTCTTGCTCAAGTCATTTATGGCGTGTAATGGTTTTGCACGGAAAGATGGGAAATTGGTGCGTTTAACCTCCGAAGGTCGCAACCCCACGGGTGAGTATTTTCGAGCGGGCCCCTAAAAATTAATAATTTTTGAGACATGTACTTTTTTTCTAACTTAAATCATCTATTTGTACCGTTAACTTCGTACTTCTCTTTCCAAACACATGAAGGGCAAATTCGTCATCTGAAGAAAAAGTAGCTAGAAATGTGACGCGGTCACAAACGTGATGAACCAAAAATCAAGAACAGCTCGTTGAATTCAATGAATTATCAAATTGATCTAATATAATGAATGAGTGTTCTTCAAGAACACAAAAGTTTAATTCAATATCCAACAACCCTAAACAATGAAAACAAAGGTTTAAATTTAAATATTCTTCTATTTACTTGGTCACCAAGCTACAAAGAGAAGGACTAGAATAAAATAAGCTAAAAATAAATGGACTAGAATGAAGAATAATTAAATTAAACAAAGATTTCATTAAGGTGTTGCAAAGTCCGTTACCAGAAGAGTTTCAATGCATCATGCATGGCTCGCTTATAAGCTTACAAATATGCTAACCCTCGCTTTTGGACTCCATCAAACTGTAAAATTGACACAATAATCCGATGAGTGTCTAGGGTTGGGCGAGGAGGGTCTCGACTCTTGACCAATCCCACATTTAACGTGCTTCCTTTTTTTGGTAAAAAACTTGAACTCCAGGTGAACCCTCAAAAGTGAAGCTTCTCAAGGGTCTTTCCTCATGCCAATACAAGGCTGAAGTTGTTCAAAACCGATATATATAACCCCGACGAGTTTGCATTGGCCATTGCAGGGTGCGAAGTAGTTTTCCATTTAGCAACTCCTCTGCAAAAATACACAAACTCCTCTCTGGTTTGAGTCTGATGTTTATTACTTTTCCAACATCTTTGCTTTTCAGTTCTTGTAAAATTCTTTAACAGAGTCCACTTTGTGTAGTACAAAAATACTTCTGAGGCTGCAGTAGCCGGGGTGAAGAGCATTGTTTAATCCCGCATAAGATCGGGAACTGTGAAAAAACTCATCTATACTGCATCCGTTGTAGCTGCTTTGCCACTAAACGAGGATGGCTCTGGCTTTAAGGATTCATTGGATGAAACTTGTTGGAGTCCTCTAAATCTTTCATATCCTTATGCCACTGATAAGCTCATGGTATGTTGAATCTCTTGATTGTGAGATATATTGCTAAAGAAATAATAAATACGTAATATAAAATGAGTACTGAACTCAGTACCTCAGTACAAGAAATGTTTTATGGGATTTTGTGTTCTTTTTATCCTTAAACAAATTAGTCTCTTGTTTTTTTCAGGATTATGTACATTCCAAGACAGTGGCAGAAAAAGAAGTTCTGAGTTTGAATGGTAAGGGAATAGAAGTGGTAAGTCTAGCTTGTGGTCTTGTGGGAGGGGATACTATTCAATCATCAATGGCTGATAGCATGCTAGTCCTTATATCACAAACCACAAATGACTATAAGTGTTGTAAAGTTCTGAGGTTCTTGGAGGAGTTGCTCGGAAAAGTCCCCATATTGCACATCCAAGACACAATTGAAGTGCATATCTTCAGCTTTGAGAATCCACATACCAATGGAAGATTCCTCTGTGCCAGCGATTTCGTAAAATCATCTGATATTGCATCTCTTGCTCAAAAATGCTACCCGGAAATCAGAATCCCTCAAGAGTAAGAATTTCAACTTTTTTTCATGGTTTCTTCTTTTGCTTCTACAAAGTAGTATATACCTATAAAATGCAGGACATTAGGCCAAGATCTTCAGCACTAATAATTCACGAGTGTAACTCGACTAAAGCTTTTCCATTTGATTTCAGGTTCATCGAAGAGACAAAGCGAGAAACTATTTGGTGCTCAAGGAAGCTGGAGAAAATGGGATTCCAGTACAAATATGATCTTGTGAAAACAGTTGAGGGCAGTATTCACCGTGCCAGGAGGATGGGAAATCTTCCTTGAGTATCGTTAACCACATATTGCAGAGAATTTTGTGATTTTAATTTACTACTAATATGTGGAGAAGATTAAACATTTTGTCTTAATAAATAAAGAAGTTTATAATTGATCAATTATAAACTGTTGCCAAATAATTGATTGCCTGGATAGTAGATTGATATGAGCAGACAATTGAAGGACTTGACATCATCAGACCACTAAGGACCACCAGAAATAAACTCGTACGGATCCTCGTGACAAAAAAAAAAAAAAAAAACTGAAAACTTGAAAATAAATCAGTACAGCCACCCATGTCCCTGCTGAGTTCATACATATGCCTATCTAAACAGAAACTTGAGAATCTGGCAATAGTGCAAGTAGCTCTCTTTTAAGCTAATTCAGAAGAAAATCGATAAAAATGGAGAAGAAGGTGAAGGCATGTGTAACTGGAGCATCAGGCTATCTGGGTTTTTTCTTGTTAAGGAATTGTTGCAGAGAGGCTACTCAGTTCGAGCAACGCTCTTAAATTTAGGTCCCTCCAAATCCCCCTCTATATGCATCCCCTTTTCTTGATTACTTTGTGTTGGTTTTATCTTTTGTACCGCCCTTGTTGTAGCTTAGCCTCGAAGTCTTCATCTGTTCATCATCTTGAAAGTCTTATCAGATTGGTGGTTTTCTTGCTTAATCATTGTGGATATAGAGACATTTCCATGCTCATAGTGGTATTCTTGTTGGATTTTGACGTAAGTTTGCGAAATATGAGAATTCTATTCGTTAATAGTAAAACAGAATTCTTGTTTTCGCAATAAAAGAAACATTGTGTTTGGGAAAAACTATTTGAGCAACTAGAATAAGTTACTCTAGAAATAGGCATGCCATGTTCTTTGTCTCTTTTGGTTTTGGGCGACCGACTGGGGTGACACATTTGTCATTACTAGTGACGGCTCGTGCGTTGCACGTGTCGTCAACTTTATGTGGAATATATATCCTGATGCTACAAAGGAATCAAACAACAAATAAAATGACTTCTAACGTTTGGTGAAAAAATGAATGTCTCCTACAATAGATTATAAGACACTACTAAGCAACTACACCTTCCCTCAATGAATTAGCTTTACATACAAAATGACTTTCTATCCAACCCAAAAAAAGAAAAAAAGGAAAAAGGTTTGCAAACG
>CAVNYN010270972.1:0-36191 GCA_963692815.1 Nyctanthes arbor-tristis
AATAATATGATCTCTTTCTTTTCTACTAACAATTCTTGTTAGCAAAGATCTATTATTTGAAGTTGAAGGAGATGTGGAAGCTAATGTCCTTGAGGTTCGAGTAAAAGATTGTCTATTCATGGAATAGGTCTTTTAGGAGTTTCAGAATTGAAAGTGAAAAATGTTGTACTCTTCTTAAGAGGTTTCTTCTTTGAAGAAGGTGTAACAGTGATTTTGCTAAAGGCTTGTTCAATTTCATCAATTGAAGGAGCAAATTTTATCTTATCTTTTATAATTGTGGAAACTTCTTTTTCCAATTTGTCTAATCTTTCATGCATTTTTACAAGTAATGCAATGATAAGATTATTTTGTGCAATTTGAGCTTCGTCTCCCTTCATGCTAAAGTCATTCAAGAAATATCCAGTTTCTATCCTGCCTTGAGCTTTATAGAGAGAATCTATAAATCTCTTGGCATCAAAGAGATGTTGGTTTTGATAGTTCATCAAAAACTTTCAACATATCTTTTGAGGTCATTGAATGAATTTGTTAATTCTTTAACCATATCATTCAGTTTTATGATCTCCATGTTAAAATGCAATTTATTATCAATAATTTGTTTACTGACATCTTGCAATAATTCATTTGTTTTACTGATAATTTCCAAACAACTATTATCAGAAATTGTTTTATTTAATAACTTCACATCCTCTTTAGAAGATAGTTCAGTTATTTTTATTCCAGATATAATGTTCAACAAATTGTCCAAGAATCTGATCCTGATGAGTACTCTGAAGATACCCAACCTGAACCCTATTTCTCCCAAGGAGATTCAGATTCTTGGACAATTGACAGACTCGTACAGGTGTATGATGCCATATCACCTACAGAGCTCTGTAAGCCATGTCAATTCCTTTATGGGAAAGAGTTACCATGAGACACTGCCTTGATTACAACAAAAATCTCTTTCTAAGATTGAGTAGTAGGCCACCTTACTACGTATTCTTTGAACCTAGAGATGTTCAAACATTCTCACAACATCCCTTGGAACCCTTGAAAAGGGAAAACCTTAGTGGAACATGGGACCAAAGGCCTTTCTTTAGTCCAATATTATGTTCTGCCCTCCAAGAAAGGACAGGCAACCCTATGGTGCATCATCCTATAAGATGCTCCTTACCAGAATGGTACAATGAACCAACATCTAGTTATCCTTTCAGGAACAGGAAAATTAGGGATCCATACTGGTTGCCACCCTATAATCCTCAGCCTCAAGACCATGAAGCCTCTAGCAGTATAGCATCTATTTGCATTGCAATTAAAGCATTTGTTCTAGTTTCCTTACAAGTTCCTGAGATTGTGCAAGGACATTTCTCATTCTCTTGTATTTGTGGAAGGATTTTTGGTTCTCTTAGGTATCCTAATACCAAAACCACTGATATTATTCAACGAATAAGAAACTGTGGTATTCTTACAAATCTCAGTACACTTTCTATCTCTTCGAAGGTAGAAAATATTGAGAACCATTGTTCAGATGATGAAATCACTATCAGTGAACTCATCAATAATATTATCCAAAATGATAATAACATGCCTGAACATTCCACTTCTGAAATAAATTCAACTTCTCCACTAACAGAGATAGTTTCTGCTCCTCAAACTACTCTTATGGAACGATTTTTAGATGACAGTAAATCTATTATTTCTAACACTTTATCATCTAAAACAAGTCATCATGGTTTTATGGCTGTTTTAATGCCTTCATAAATATTATAATTCTTATACCTTGAATGGGTACGAGCAATAATATCAGAGTTTGTTTCATTTGCGGAATTTGGTGTTCTATTATCAGAGTGATTACTGGAGTAATCAGATGTTCTTTTCAATGGACCAAAGTACGAAATTTATGCAACCATGGAAGAATTCCAAGATGCAACAAAAGATTTTCCAAAATTCTGTGGACACCTTCAATCAAAGACCATGAAGCCTCTGGCAGTAGGCAAATGGATCTGGAGCAGGTCGCAGGCTCCCCTATACACCTTGCCTGATGGTCAACTCCCCCTCCCGGCGGATGGTATCATCACTGCGCTAGAATCTTCTAGTGTAAGATTTTTGGCACCATTAATTACTCCTTCAACATTTCATGCTGAAATTTGTGCAACTTGTATCAAATTAACGTTTGATATAGATTTACCACAACAAGAAAAGCCAACCAGCATTTCTTGTGGTTCTCTTATAGAACAAAGGCTTTCTGTTCTTGAAACTCGTTTCAAAAAATTTTACTGTGCACTTTTTGACTTTTGTTTACGAATTCAGAAAAGATGCAATGTTTCTGAATTATTGTGTATCTTTCCAGCTAGCACTATCTTAGAAAAAAAGCAATGTAATCCAACTCCTTGGCTTATAAAAGGATAGCAAGCACAGATGGGGGAGACCCCCCTCGCTGCCATTTCTGGCAGCCCTTTGCTGCCGGAATGGTAGCACTTTTGCTACCGTCTTTGGTTGCCAGAAATGGCAGCACGAAGGGAGTCTTCCCCCGGTGCTTGCTGCATTCCAACAGCAAGTACAGGAGAAAGACTCCCTCCTCCCTGCACTGCCATTTCTGGCAGCTAGGGGATCCCTCTTTTTTTTTGGATTTTTTATTTTTCCTTTTTTTAAAGTTTTTTTATTTTTTTGATTGTTATGCCAAAAATACCCTCAACTTGGTCTGGCCTTTTGGATGGTTAACGATTGAAATACACGATTTTCGTCAATAGGGACAAAATTGGGGAATTCTTGAAAGGTTAAGGACCCACATAAGGAAAATTAAAGGTTAGAGACGTGATCTATTAATACTTAAACGGTTGGGGATGATAGGTGTAAATTACCCCAGTAATCATATTAGATGATGTGATTTAGAGCAAAAAAAAAATCTTTTAATTCTTTTTAGAGTGAAAAGTGGTTAAAATTAAATCAGCTCCAAAACTTTTACTTTTATTTAATTCAATTTAATATAATAAATCAGATGTCATAAAACCTATGGCTATATATTTACTACATTACTTAATTTATTATTTTTTTTGTGGGAATGTATATATGTAAGTAAAAGTTTAAGTTGAGGTGATACAATAGTAATAATATTTGATAATGATGATGAAAAACAAAAATAAAAAATTCTTTTAATTCTTTTTAGAGTGGAAAGTGGTTAAAAACTAATATTAGAGTAAACATATAGAATTTATCCTTTGTTATAATATTGCTTCCCTTGGGTCTTTTGTAATAGAAGAGTATGTACTATTAGAATTTTTAGAATGGATTTAGGGAATAGTGATTTCTTTGGAGAATGTATGACATTATATGAAGATATGCGAAAAATAATTTTTCCCAGAATATATTGTAGAGAATGAATGTGGTAAAGAATTTATTTTGATAAATGAATACCATCCACACTCTAAATGTGCTCTTAGAGTTCTTGTATTGATACTTATTGAACAAATATATGCATGTAAGGTAATTTTGGAGTTACATAAATTTTGTATGCTCTCTTTTCTATCGTTTCTTAGTTTTTGTATTCAAGTGAAATTAAATTTATATTAAAAAATTCTTCATTAATTCTCATTTTTATTAGTTAAAAGTGATGTTATATGAATGACAATTTAATTAGCTTTGTGCCAAGTGAAAGAATTGTATGCAATAAAATTTAATTACTAGTAACTTTGTATATGAGTGAGTAATATATTTAGTTCTTTGAATTATCAAGCATTTTTTTTGGGCTAGTTATTCTATTCCGTGTAATGCATGTGTATACAACTAGTACATATATTAGGAAATTAGTTGTGGTACAGTTGTACCACAATATTTCCGCCAAAACGGCTATAAGTAAGGATATTTGGGTCCTTTTTTGTTAGTTCTTTCAATTTCTAACTACTTTCTAGATTTTTCCAGTTGCCATTCTAGTTGGATAGGACTCTCTCTCTTGGATGAATTGTAACTTGTTCAAAATATTACCAGTTATCTTATTTGTTTGGGTTTATTTGTTTAAATTTGTTATTCATCTATCACAATTCCTTATATTTATGAGGGAAAAATTACTTTTTGTTGTAAAATAGATCTTAGTGTGAATGACTAACCCTGAAACCCTAATTACTATTCTATCTTAGTCACCACTGCAAGAGTATTTTAGTTGTCCACCAAGGCTTCTTGGGTATTGTAAATCTATAAATAGCCCTCTCGGTATTGAGAATAATACATACAATTGACGAGTTTTCTCTCCAATTTTTCTCTTTATTTTCTATTCTTTTCTTCTATTTTATAACATGTTATCAGCACGACACGCTCCTAAATATTTTTATTTCCACCGATTCTTTTAAAAAACTTTGATTATTTTTTATTCTTATTTCTTCATTCAATTTGGTGAATGAATCCAACTTAATCCAATAATAATTGTTGATTGTTTCTCTAGATTCTGCAAAGTGTTTTGTGGATTTGAAAGTTTTTTACATTAGTGTTTTCTTTAAATCACAAAGCCACTGCCCAATTTGAGTGCTTTGGTTATTTATTTCAAGATCAATTTCAAGTTCCATGTTTTGAAAATAATTGTCTATATAGACTGTGTCTTCATGCTGGAAGAAACTTCAATGTGTCCAATCTTTATGAGCATGATTATTTTTTTCTTCTTTTATTTGTTATTTAATTCTTGGTTGGTTTAATTGTTAGTATGATGATAATATATGTGATTCATTATGGTTTCTAAAGAATCACCATTATGTCTTATGTTCTTAAAGAATATGATTGGCTCCGGAAGAGCCCTGACATATATATACATTATTAATCGTGGTTTCTTGAAGAAACATGATCGTTCAAAAATCTATTAATAATCCTGAAGATTATTGAGATTATGTTTTGTGATCTATAAAGAATCACAATTTATGCTCCATATTCCAAAAGAATATGATTGGCTCTTGAAGAATCTTGGCATATATTATTCTTGTGGTTCCTTTGGTTCCTGAAGAACCACCAATCACATCTCATATTCCAGAAGAATATGATTGGCTTTAGAAAAGTTATATAAGATTTGTTGTCATTCTTGAAGAAATACAATTCTCTAATTCTTAATATTCCTGAAGATTATTAAGATTAATATGTTGTGATTCCTGAAGAATACAACTTGATCTCATCATATGCTAATTTAATATGGTGTTCTTTTGAATAGCATGATATATGAGATTTAGATCTGTGTTTTCTTCAAAAAAAATTCAGTAAATTCCGATCTTGAAGAATATTTTATATTGCTCATTATGAAGCAATAATATCTTTTTATTATTCGTTATATACATTATCTATTTGTTTTTCTATTATTTACTTTTAGTTAATTAATTCAGTTAGATTAAATAAATTATTGCTCTCGAAGTAGCATGAATGTCACATACTCCTGAAGAGCAATTTATATTGGATCTAAGGATCTAATTTATTGGTAATTCAATATTCCTGAAGAATATTGATGTATTGCTCCCGAAGTAGCAATAACTCATATTGATTCTAAAAGTATAATTTACTATGCTCATGAAGTTGCATATGTCTTGATGGCTATAGATATTGGTGATATGTGAAACAATACTCCCTGAAGGAGACTATAAATATTCATGCCATGTTGCTATTGAATTTATGACTTTACATGTCATAAAGTTATACAAATAGTCAATATCACCAAATTTTAGTTAGTTGTATATGATATATCGACAAGAATTATTTGTCATGAGCCCTTGATGTTTTAGTTCCTCTGATCTCAAGTGGCCTGGGTAAGACAACAAAAGAAGGGAACACATCGAAGGATTGTGCAAAAGCACTTAGTTTCCTTCGTTATTATGCCTAACTCAAAGTTGAGTACTTTATCGTCAAAAATCCACATGATATATGAAAAATCATGAGTTCTGCCCCCACTGGTTTCATTGTATTGCCTAAAGCAAATGCAACATCTTATCGTGAACTGTGGGTGAAGACGTGGAAAAACTCATGAACAAAGCCGTACCAGTAAGACGTATAAAGCATCCAATAATGAGAGCTCATCTAAAAATGAGTATGAAGAATATTCTTTAGATGTATATAATATTCTTTAGATGTGGCATGAAAGGGCATTGAGTGCGTACATGTCCTACAGCAAAATATTTCTTGGATCTCTACTACAAGTATATCAAAAGGGCAAGTGGAAACTAATTTCCTTGGTTATGACGGTCCAGTTTTTATGACTCATTTTGATGTTTCTGACTACTTTGTTGACCCAAAAGGGAGTATTTGTACCCTAATTGTCAGTGCAATTATACATATCATTCTTCAGGACAAAAGACACTTTATGGAATTAACATTAGCTGAAAATAATGTTAAGACAATATCAGGTGCATCGAACATCATTAAAAGCTCCAGAAAAGCTTGTATTATTTTGACAAATAATACTAAATTGCATATTGATGACGCACTTTAGCAAATTCAAAAGAAATTTGCTGATTTTAAAGATATTCAATGGATATTGCATTGAGATAATGCAAAAAGTTAATTTTGCATAAATTCCTTTGTATCTGCCCGAAAATAGATAAAGGTAAAATTCTCGGCACTACCATTTAGAATGTATTATACATTCATAAAAGCAATTGAGACAACTAATGTCATGAACTTAAAGTTCGTTGACCGAAAGAACTTTATACATTAGCATGATATGTTTTGGTATATATATGAGAAATTATAATGCGGTAGATAATTCACATGGGAACAATCTAAAGAACTAGAAGATTCTTTTATCAAATGGTTTCTCATGTGCTGCTTGTAAGCATGGCAAGTTAGTTATCAAACCTTCCAGTATGAAGGTTAATATTGAGTCTCCAATTTTCTTAGAAAGAATTCATGGAGATATAAGTGGGCTGATATACCCACTATGTGGGCCACTTTATTTCATTATGGTATTGAAGCTTCTACTAGATGGTCTCATGTTTGCTTGCTTTCTACTAAAAATACACCATTTGCTGGACTATTTGCTCGCAGAAGAAAACTAAAAGGCCCAATTCCTCAATCAAGAAAATTCACCTTAATAATGCTGGTGAGTTTTGATCTCCAGTATTGAACGATTATTGCATGGCAATCAGAATTGAGGTTGAAGATTTAATTGCTCATGTCCACACTCCAAATGGTTTAGCAAAACTGTTCAATTAATTGTTAGACCATTGTTTATGAAAGCAAAACTCCCAACTTCTGTTTGGGATCATGCCATATTACATATTGCAGTGATGGGCAGCATAAAGCTAATCATCTATCATCAGTATTCTCCTATGTGGCATGTCTTGTGTTGAGAATCTGATATCTCTTGCTTAAAAAGTTTTGATAGTTTTGTTCAAATACATTACTTGTTATATTGGACTAGAAGTTCAATATTATGAAAATTTTATTATTTGCTATGACCAGTTAGACCATTCTGGTTTGTTGATAATAAGAACTATCGAGAATTATGTGAAGAATAGGAGATTCTTCCATTTAAAAGAACTCTCGTATGCTGTAAGTTCTCAAGAAATTTGATTATTGATAATCATTAGCTATTTGGAAATGAGTTCCAAATATATTTGGAAAACATTCACGGTGAACCGTGTGGGCCCAGTCACCCTCCATGTAGACCTTCTAAATTATTTATGAATTTGGATCCACTAGAGGACATCTCAAACTCGTAACCAGAAGTTTGTGAGAATATTTGCTCAATTGATTGATTATGAGCAAAAGTTTCAGATATCATAAAAGACATATGTATCTTGCTAGTAAATTTTCTCCCAAAAGTCATTAACTATTCATATATTAATTGGGATATTAATTGCCGATGGTTAGCAAAATAATATTATACGGTTAGTAAAATAATATTATACGTCTCAATTTATTTGCTACACTATTAATTGAGAACAAATTACTTGTGTTTAAGTGATATTGATCTTTCATTTGTAGCAATATTTTTATATAACATGCCAGTAGAGTATATGACACCCCTTATATTTAACTTGCAGTCAGAAGCCTCCATCTAAAGTTGATAAGTGCGATATGTATAGTCGCCCACCATAAAAGCTAAGATGGATATTATTACAATGCTGAGAATACAAACTGGATTTGAAAATCTTTATTTATATGCTTCATCCATAAAGGATGATATATTGTATCATGTTTTTCTAACTGTTTCTTAAACTAAACAGTCTTCTCAGCATTAGAGGGAGGAATTGATAGTTGGTAACAAGCATATAAAATGCGTAATTGCAATCCTTGTATGCATAATGCAAACTTGAAGTTTGTAATAGTATGCATTTCAGATTACTGACTACATAGTTACCAATAGATATCTATGTTAAATGCTCCACCTTGGATTGATATAAAATCCTATAAGAGGATTTGAGATATTAATGACATGCCTGAAGCATAACGTGGTGGATTCCAAAATAAACATCCATGAAAGGAATATGAAGTAGATACTTGTGATGATCATTTTGAGGCATATACTCCAGAACAGTATACAGACATAACTAATCAAAAAGTGCCTAAAGAGGCTCAGGTACCTAAAATTACTGGAATAAAGAGATCTCTAAAGAGGCTCAGGTACCTGAAATTACTGGAATAAAGAGATCTCGATAATTTATGTCTATATTGAGACTAGATGGAATCGACAAGAAATAATAATTGACTACACATGCTTATGAGCTCAATAAAAGGCAACGATGATGAATTAATTTCATGAAAATTATTGACATTGAATATTGGCTAAGATAAAAAGACAATCCTACAAATTGTTACAATGCCAATAATAATATGACGACTTATAGTTATGCTAAAAGAGCATTAGATATGTGGTGGATGTTATTGAAACCTGAAGTTTCATTCGACTGGCAATATATGAAAATATATTATTAGATTTGGTATGCTTGTATGAAGCATATAATGAACTTAAAGTTCTTGTATACATTGCCAGTTAATATGAGGGAGATACATGTTGTACTCTTTTTCCCTTGATTAAGGTTTTTTCCCAATGGGTTTTCCTAGCAAGGTTTTTAACGAGACAACACCGATGACGTATCCAAGGAATAATGTACTCTTTTTTCTTCACTTAGATTTTTTCCCACAGGGCATTTTTCTTGTAAGATTTTAACGAGGCATATTCTTTGTGTAATAAATATCTGTGAGATATATGATATTAACCCTAGGTATTAAACTCCTGAATAGTTGATACTTCCTGAAGCAGAATATATTTCAAAATATTAAAGATAATGGAGAGATGTGGATGGCTAAAGCATAAGAACCATTGTTGGCTGAAATCAGGGGGAGCAGCCGTACTCTTTTTCCTTCGACCAGTTTTTGACCCACTGGGTTTTTCTGGAAAGGTTTTAATGAGGCAACAATTGGAAACTCCAAAGTTGATCAGAATTAATTGTACTATTTTTCCTAGTTTGGTAGGTTTTTCTTCCACTGGATTTTTCCCCAAACGAGGTTTTTAACGAGGCAGTTAATGTATAGAGATAGGCATTCAAAGAGAGTGTTGTAAATAGTATTTTAGTGTGAATGACTAACCATGAAACCCTAAATGTATAAATAGTATTTTCTTCCATTGGGTTTTTCCCCAAACGAGGTTTTTAACGAGGCAGTTAATGTATAGATAGTCATTCAAGGGGAGTGTTGTAAATAGTATTTTGGTGTGAATGACTAACCTTGAAACCCTAATTACTGTTGTATCATGGTCACCACTCCAAGAGTATTTTACTTGCCCACCAAGACTTCTTGGGTATTATAAATCTATAAATAGCCCCCTTTATATTGAGAATAATACATACAATTGACAAGCTTTCTCTCCAACTTCTCTCTCTATTTTCTATTCTTTTCTTTTAGTTTATAACACTTTAAATTTTTTTAATGAGGAGCTTTTTTTTTTTAAATCTAAGATTAACTTGTTTATAAATTCAACTAATAGATTCTGGGACTCTTTAATAACGTTTTTTATGCTTTAGACTTTGAAGTAAGAAGCACATAGCAACGTCTAGTTAGAAAAATGTATACAAATATCCTTGATATAAGACATTCTTAATATAGAAAAAATTGATAACAACTAAAAAGTATTATTATGAACTCACAAGTCTTTGAACAATTATGAATTTATGTATCTTGATTTGATGGATTTTGTTGGATCGCTGCAAGTTAAGCATTTAAATTGATGCTTTAAAACTATGTTCGTTATTAGTTTTCTTTTGATCGTACTGTCAATTTTGCTAGCGAAAGTAATTAATTATCATATAATTTCCCTAGCGCGACCTCTATCGAGTGATTCAATTGATTTGTTGACCGTTCATAAATGTTTTTTTCTTTTTTCGGGGGAGGTGGGATGAGGAACCCCTATTTTGGCGCTAGAATGAAAAAATTGGGGTATTTCTCCACCCCATTCTAAATTTGGGGGTGGGGCGGGTAGTTAGGCAGGTGTAGAGTGGTGAATAAATTGTTTTACTTTTCATTTTTAATTATTTTTAAATTTTATTTGTTATTATTACTTAAAGAGTAATGTATAAATATTGTTCTTACTCTTTTAGCGATATAAAGATCATTCTAATTAGATTAAGTGATGTTTTTGGACAAAAATTGTACATAGGGAACCTTATGTGGGAATTTATGAAGTGTTGGTTTGATGACATTAAAAAAAATAGAATATGAGACTTAATTGGTACAAAATGTAAAGTTGTGGATTATATGTGAAATTTACTTTATCATATACATTTTTTATTACACGTATATTGTTAATATTTTTAGACGACTCTTCTAACATATAAAGCGCTGGGTTGACGCAAATAATTTGACATATCATCATCAAACAATTCATTCATAAAATATACGTCCGTCAAAATGTTTTGACATGAATAGTTTGACATATCATGGTTATTAGGTTTAGCTAATGTATCGAAAATTTATAATAATTTTATTACTGTATCATATTAAGGGATCTTTTTCGTGCAACACACAGGTGAAAATCTAGTATTTAAGAAAGTGAAATTAATGTTATTAGAAAAAGTAACATTTATGATCATTTTTCTTTATGTGCCCATTCTTTTAGTTATGATTCCATTTTAATTCTTTATTTCTTGCCAATAACAATGCATATTAAACTAGGACATAAAAATAAAGAGATATTATTATTATTATTACTACTACTAGTAGATTTTCTACCTGCGCATTGCACGGGAATCAAAAGAGGAATTAAAGAATTCAATATAGTATGTTAGAAATGAATCATAGAAGTAAATTAGAAATATTCTATATGTCATTCATTACAGACATGAGCAAAACGAATGAATAGTTAATAAGTTTACCACTTTGCCTATGAAACAGAAAATAAATTGATAGCTTATATATATATATATATATAAGGAATTAAGTCTACGATATCTTTTACCCCGTTTTTCTCTCCAAAACTCTCTTAAGTAAGGTCATTTTAGACTATTTCTTACATGATGTAAATTCTACAATATATTGTAGATTAATATTTCCTTTTTCTCAATTAATTTGAAATTAAGGTCCTTATCTATTCTAATTTTCAAGAATCTGTATAGAGCATTTGCAAATCATTTCTGATTATTTATTATTATATTTTGCTAATCGATTATTGGGATTTCAAATTCAAAATTTGTATACTAGATGTATCTTATTTTCTTATATATTTTGCTAGATTAATCTATATTCAATTTTTTTTAAAATTTTTTGTTCAAAATTTTTTAATATATATATCTATTTACTTTGTAGCTGGTACATTAATTTTTAATTATTTTTTATATGCTTTTAAATCAAGTCATTATTAGGTTACCCCTTTCCTTCCAAAAAAAAAAAAAAAAAGTTACGTCTTTTGTATATAATAAATATGCTTTAATCAACATTTCATAGTTCACAAAATTCCCGTCACTGTTCAGTCATGGGAAAAAATAAAATGTTTAATTTATAAAGTATAAGGATTACAAAGGGCCAGGCCAAGAATGAGTCGGGTTGAGATCGGGTATGCTACACCTGTTATCCTACCCATTAAAAATTTTTTCTCTCATCCCCATTTAAATCAGGGACGGGTCGAGGACATGCTGATACGGCTAATTCATATTAGTCATTTATTGGCCAATTTATATATATGTACGTATTTTTATTTTTATTTTTTGTTTAATTAATAATATTATAAACACTAAAATTGCAATTGAAATTATTAAGCTTTGTTGATAAATTATATCATCTTTTTACTTTTCAACCATTAGAATTTTTAATAAATATTTTTATTTTCGTCAAGAAACAGTTAAACGGGCCAGATATGAATAAAAATTAGCATAACCTTTCCCGGCTCATTGTAAAATTGGGTCAATTTTCTTTATCTCATGCCCAACCTAATTACCCATATAGTCGGGTATTCCCTTCTTAATAAGATCAGGTACCCGTGGCCCGTGGTATCGGGTTTGACAGTTTTTTTTTTAGCAATCCCTACTAAGGTTATTTAATAGCATTTCATATCCAGTAGTGACATAATAACTATTAATTAATAACAAGAGAATCAAAACATTGCAGTTCAATATAACTAATCATATATTACTAAACATTTCGTACTAATATTAGATATAATTTGATTTCATATCTTCCCGTACAACACACGGGTGTGAATCTAGTTCATTATTAAATGTTACTTCAAATCAACTCAATTAGCTTCACATATTTGTGATAAAATCCCCTACTATGGTAAGTGCCAAAAGTGTTAATTAGTGGCTAAAAATTTAGAATAAAATGGCCAATAATCATCATTAACGAAAGTATGTTACATCAAACCAAAAGGATAAGTGAAGAAGAGCAAACGAAAAATTAATAATCATTCAATAACATAGATGGCCTGCTATAAAAAATGAAAATGAGGACGTGGTCAAAAGAAATAAAAAATAGAAGACAATGGGATATTGCTTTCTTATTTTTTTCCACATGCGTCAAATGATGATAAAACAACTGTCGATGGTTAGCAGTAAAAAATACAAAATCAAATAATGATTGCCAATACAATGTGTAATTTTTTATCTTAAGGATTATGCATATATTTTAGATGTTTTAATTAGTCAATATTAGTTGATGCACATATCGTGCATATTGTAAAAAACAATATTATAAATTGAAGCTTAATGTTGCTAATTCTTTTTGAAATTTCATTAAGAATCAAAGACTACATAAACTAATTTAAATCACCAGTAGAGAATATTAACATACCAAAATTACAATCTCGTTAATCGGTGATGATCTTAAAAGTGTGTATATTTATAATAAGAGTAATGCTCTTTAGCACCATTGGTGCTGGACACCATATCAATGTGGCATTAAATGATAAGTTAAATTAAGTAAGTCATTTATTTATTCATTTAATTTCACTTATCATTTAATACCACATTGGATGCCACCTAGACTGGTGTTGAGTACCACTAGTGCTACATAGCATTATTCTTATAATACTTGAAGAGAGAAATAGGGGAGTTGGGGGGGGGAGAGGAACATCTCAGGTGGGAACCCACCATTTTTTTTTTTTTTTTTGGACATGGAAACCTCAAAACGTAAAACCCGTAAGAACATTAGAAATAAACTTGCTTCCTTTAATTATACATAAATACATTGGGATATTGCTTAATCATTACTTTGTAGTCTGGGGACTCTATAAAAAATACATTGATAGGATTGACTCATCCTAATGCGATTCGCACCAGGGAAAATGGACAAATTTTACATAGACATCAAATCTAAAGCTTTGTTCTTTTATTTGAATCCTCTTCTTCAAGGAGACTCCCATCTTGCTAAACTATAGCTAAACTTAGATTAGTAAAAAGATCATCACACGTTGAACTCAAACCTCCTCAGCCCAGGTCCTCTATTTTGATCAGTATTGCATTCAATCGGAAACGTATTTGGTGGCGGAAATCACATTATTCAAATATTCTAAACTACACATTTCTTGAAGATCTTATGGCGTTTCTTCATTTGCGTCAATTTCTTCATCTATAATCAAGTTCCTTAAAAGCTCGACATGGTACACTGTTAGATGAATATTGCTTATATCAGCAATAACACACAGAAACTTGTCACAAAGAAGAGATTAGACTCAAACCATAAATTGGTCAGCTAATTATTTAAGAAAATAAAGAACAAAGAAAAAGCAAAGGGAAAAAAGTAGAAAAAGAACAAGAATAGGAAGTAAAAAGAAAAAGAATAAGAAGTAAAAAAAAAAAAAAACCAAGCAAGATATTGAAGAATACAACGAAAAACACTATACCTAAACTGTAATTCTTTAAGGTTAGAACAAATGCCCCTATATGCATCGACAGTCAAAACTCTTCAAGTGACATGAACTCTATAAATAAACTTCTACTAAAAATCAGTCAACATGCAATGCCCCCTAATTCTTTGTATTGAATAATGCGAAAAAAATACCATACTTCAACTCTAATTCTTCAAGGTTAGAACCAATGCCCCATATCTGCGTTGACAGTCAAAAATCTCCGAATTCTTTTTAAAAATTTGAATTTAAAATCAATCCATAGACACCAAAAAGTCTATGCAGTAATATTTAGAAAGCAAATCAAACATATATAAAAGAAGAGCGATGTGATTTACCTGACAAAACTCCGAATAAACTATTGAAAAATACCTCAATTGTCCAATTAACTGTGTAGCCCATTAATCGAATACTACAACACCTTGAAATAGTGCTCAAATTATACAAAGTTAGACATCAAAGTTAAAGCTAACTTCAAAATTAGGCAAATTAAGTGATCTATTAAAGTCGAGGTGTGAACAAAATACACTAACAAATCTCAAATTGGATAACAAAAACCATTGATCTCTTGATTCCTCTCACTTCCAATACCCATCATGCTTGCTTGTAGAGAACTCTGTTAACAAATGACAAATGAATGACCCTAATGCTTCACTAAAATTGATTTCTCAAAAATTTTAACACACCACATTGAACTAAAATAATATATTAACCAAAAAAAAAAAAAAAAGGAGCAAGATGGCAGTCTCCCACCAAAAAAAAAAAAAACTCACACACACAAAAAAGATAATACATATTCAACCATAGAAGAAGTCTTCTTGTCAAGATCACCATTGACCGTACCACAAGCAATGAAATTGCAAAGCCATTTTAATATAAAAAGAATTGAAAATAGGGAATTACAGAAAGCAATTGAAGTAGGGAATCGGGAGGAAAAAGAAGCACAAACTCGTGCTTAAAAAAAAGGAACCAGAGAACACCTCAATGCTGAGTCCACTGATGGAAAGGAACCTTAGTTGGCCACAATCTATAGAGAAATATCACACAATAAAAAATACAAAATAAGATGAAAATCAGGGAAAATAATGATTATGGTTCATACGCAAATTAGACATCTGAACAGGGATGAAATCAAATCAAATTCTTGACTCTAAAACCACATGATAGAATCCTGATCAACCACGCCATCTAAGAGATCATGAAGGAACCAAAAAACCCTAAAATTCCAAGGAAAGGTAGAAGTAAATACGGAAAATTCAAAAAAAATAGAGAACATGTAATTGGCCATTGACAAGGAAAGAGGAAACCGATAAGATTAATTAGCGCTAATCAGTCTACATTCTATGGGATGTGAATTAATCTGTAAAGGAAAAAAGAGATAAGGAAAGAGAAAATGAAGAATCAGAGAGAGAAAGAATCTTGAGACGATTAACAATTATTCGAAAAATGGAAATTAAATCACAATTCGAGATTGTGAATGGAAAAAATTGGAGCTGTAAAGCTGTTATTTATACAAATTGGGGGAAAACTAACCTGTAGGATTAAGATTCCAGACACTTTGTTCTCATTACATATATATATATATATATATATGTATAGATCATTATTATATTAATTAAGAAAACAAAGTCTCGATACCCATTTTACCGCAGTTTTCCTGCTCAAATTTCTTGGTACAAATTGTGGTAAACTAATTTTCTTCTTCTTTTTTTAGATTACTAGATTTTCACCCGTGCATTGCACGGGCAATACCAAAACAAATTATACGTAATGCTTAGTACATAAGATTGAATAATGCATGATTATAGACTCTTGTCAATCACAATATTTTGTTATCTTATCGTAGATTAATCTATATATTAATTAAATGAAAAGTACTATTGCACCTTTGTACCGCAGTTTTCCCGCCAAAAAATCTGTTAGCAGGGACTTTTTAGATATTTTGTTTCATATTGCCGTAAGCTATGTGGTATTCTGAATTTTTTAATTTTTTTAAAAAAAATTATTCATTTTTGCCTTATACATTCACCTTTTTGTAATAAGATTCATTATTAAATTTAATAACTTAATAGATAATTATCATTATTTAATTATTTAAATTATAGATAAATTTGATTATCCAATTGTCTAATATATCTTGAAATTTGCAGTTCATAATTAACAGAAATTAAACATATATATATCATTAGTTTAAGTTAATTGAAAATTTTAATTTTAATTTTTTTTAATTTTTCCCAGTATAAATGAATATTAATAATTACGACTATTTTATATATGAATACTTTTACGTATTATTAATTTATTTAATCTTCATGTTATCTGACTTTATTAGTTTCTAATAAGAAATATTTTCACAGTACACGTAATCGCCCAACTAGCAATTCCGTACGATATCATTTATCTAAATTAGTGGAAAAAATAAAATGATATTTATTTACGTTAACGATAACAATCGGGCTAAAATTTGTTGTAAACTATAATTACCTTAAGATGACAAGAAAAAATTTACATTATTATTCGGTTGATGTTAAAAATTAATTATTCTTTATTGGGTAATGTAACCGTATAAAATTTCACCATATAAAAAAAAAACGTATAAAATTTCATATTATTTATTTTTTAAATAATTTGATATGTGTTCTTCTCGTGTAACGCAGGAGTGAGAATCTAATACTTATTATACTAAACTAGATATATGAAATACAATTATGTGACCTCAGAAAATTCTCCCCGCTAGCTGTATAGGCGGGGTTGTCCCTCGCTGCTGTGGTCTATTTGGCTATGGATTACAGGAACAAATGTAGTTGAATAGAATAGCAGGGGGGTTAGACGTTCCATTGTGTTGAGATGTAAGGTGCAGGTGGTGATGATCACCCCAGGGTATGCGCCAGCGCCCTTGACAGGCACTCCAGAACCAGCCAGATCGACCCAGTTCTCCTTCTTTTCCAGTACACTGGCTTTATATCTCTGACACACAAGGAAGGATGTGGTGAGAAGGAAGCAGCCCTAGCCTCTATCCGGCTGATATTTTTATTTTATTTTATGTACGTAATGTGATCTATATTTTTTGAAGATTTCTATTTAAAGGTCGAATTTGAGTTACTTAAACTATAATGTTATATTTTGACGAATTAAAATATTTAATAAATAACTAAAGGAAAACAAAGGAATTATAAAAGACTACATAAAAATATTAAATTCAGACAAAAACTATATATAAAAATCGGCGAAACGGGGAGCCCTTCCAAATCGGACATTGTTCCTATCTAAAAAATTAAATCACATTCGTCGATTAACAATTTTAAATGAAGTCAAATTATCACAAAACCAAAGCCTAAATCTTGTCTCAAGAATAGAAGAAGATAAGGGAAAATTGAAATCAGAACAACCAAATCTAATCAAATCAATTTAAATCGGAACAGTAAAGATATAGATAACCGTAAGAATTACTACAACGGACCTAAAAAGTCTAAAATATCCCCCAAAATACAGTTTTGGCAGGAAAACTACAGTAGAACTGTACCGCAGACTACTTTATATATATAGATATATATATATATATATGTATACACGGGTAGTTTAAACATGCGTTGCACGTTATATGATAACATAAAATTGTACCAATATAATTTTCCTTAAAAAATTATACACATGTAGTAAAAAACATTTAAAATTATTGATCAAATGATAACATGCAATACCAAAGATATATATATATATAATTGCATTTAAACTTGTGATACCATTATTATACACTATAAAACGGTAAGTTTATAATCATTAATTAATGATTTCCTACAAAGTATATGTAATTTAAATATAAACAAATAAATTACTTTAAAAACTAAATATCTCCGATAAGGTTTTCTTTCTAGACATATTCTTACTATATAATGATTGACAATCATACACAATACGCATATCTAATAAATATGGTACTAAAGTAAAGGAAGAAGAAGTAGTGATGATATCATAATAGAAGTGGTTATTAATTAAGTTTTATAACCTATCTTTGATGAAACTTTTCAAGTATAATTAAGATGTCATTTACTTATATTTTAAATATTAAATAATTACACAATTATTATAAGGATATTGTTGGTATTAAAAGAAAAAATTAGGGACAAAGTAGGGAAGTGAATGTTTTACACACATGCCCACTTTTATATATTAGTGATATATATTAGAGGTAAAAACCAAGATATTCTCCCTAATATTTTCTTTTCTCCAAAATTTGAATGCTATAAATGGGGATCTAAATCTATTTATTCATAATTTATAATAATTGTGAATATTTCTAATATTCTTGATCTATCAATTTTAAAAACCTTGATATTCTCCCCAACGTTGAAACCATGAAAAATTGTGTTTCAAATTAGTATATGAGTTTGATCCGAAGACATTGGGTGTCTCCATTATAAAGACACCCCATATATATAGCGCATTATCTTTCACTAATTTGCATGGCCTCACATGTGGGTCTATAAAAGTACTAAAAGTGAAAGTGCTACATACGCAGGGTGTCTCTATAATTGAGACATTCTTGCATCAAAATTCATATTCCTAACATTGCTATTAGGGAATACTTGAATGCTATAATTGTGTTTTATAAAATGCCATAATAGTTCCCGTTATAATTTGAAAAAATAATTTTAGTTTCTTATAGGGAGAATTTCACTAATGACAAAAAGTAACTATGTATTGACAAAACTAGCGAGAAATATTTATAGGGAAATTATATTGCCACTACAATATTTCATTCCCCCACCACATTTTAACCCTACCTCTATAATAATGAAAAAATGATAATCACACCACAATGAATTTACATCCTTAGCCAAAATAAAATAAAATACATTAAAAGTAAAAAATTTAAAAAATAAAATAAGAATGTGATGCACAATCCCCAATCTCGTCCACCACTACCGGAATTGCTATTTGTATCTGTGTGTGTATATATAAATATATGCCGGAATTGCTGTGTGCATCTGTGTGTGTATATATAAATATATATGTATATATAAGTGTATATATAATGAAAGTAATTTTGCATGAATATATTGATGCAAACGGAGATTAAGAACTTGTTATTCGAGAATACCCCGTCACAAATGGTACTTTGAGATGATGGATTAAAAAAAAAAAACTTCTGCGTTCATGAGGGAGGATGGGTGTATGTATTTTGCCATGGTGAATTAGGGTCTTGGCAATGATGGTGTTTTTTAGTTTTTATCCTGGGAAAAAATGAACGCTGAATTTTTCAAGGTGACTAAAAATGGATCAAGTGGGAATTTGTTTAATTGAATTCTGTGTGTTTACAAAAACCAGTTCCGACTACCATCGTTTGCTTGCCTTGTTAATGGATCTATCTGCAAGAAGATGACGGTGACAATAGGAAAATTAAAAGAAAAATTGGGATGAAATTTATGTGGTGGGCAAATAAAAAGATAATATGAAAAATATTTAAATAAAAGGTTACTAATGTAATTTTATTTAAAGGCATATAAGTAAATAAAAAAAAATATGTTTAATTTGTGGTGTGGCAAAGAAATTTTGTAGTGATAATATAATTACCCATATTTATATTTACACATAAGCCAAAAGTCAACACCCAGATGGATACAGATACCCCTTAAATACCCAGCTTCCATTTAAGTATTTTTTTTTTAGTGCACTTGATGCAATTGTTGATAGTTGCATAAATGTGAAACTTCCCGAAGCTTTTGAAAATCAAACAAAAAACATTATCCAGTGAAGCTATTTTAAAAGGGGGAAAAACTCATCATTACAAGTTACAAATGCACTTGGGTCTGGAAGGTTTCCTAGTTCAAAACCATTACACACCAATGTTCAACTCATCCCTAGCCTAACAGCACTACTCCTAAGAATATAATCTTGATAGAAAGCCAGCCAAAGTCGTTGCCTCACTTCAAAGACTATAATACTACATCCATTGCTTCTTCTCTCACAGTGTAGTAATTGTGATAACTCGCATCAACTAATGACATGGTATTGCGAATAAAAATTCTTGTTTTTGATGTCACATTAGGTTCACACTACAGTCGACTGTTAATGCAATGGTCGCGATTCTACAAACAGTAGACATATTAAGTCTATAAAAGTTTAATGTGGGAGATTATACAAATGTTCTTTGAGTACAAACTATAGAAGCTGCTAGAGTCTAGAAGCTCGTGGACATTTATAGATTCTAGAATATAGAGTATAGAGTCATATGGTTTGTTGTTGCCTAATTATTAGTATATCTTCTATGCTTGATGGGTGTAGGGATAAAGACATCTTACAGGTTTATTTTTATGCATGGAGGACAATTTACCAAAATGAGCAATGAATGGAGTTGGGAAGGATTGCATACTACTTCTTTTCTCATGCTCATTGATATTACACATGGCTCACTGACAGTCAAGAAGATATGATGTAGGACGAAAAAGTAG
Source organism: Nyctanthes arbor-tristis (assembly GCA_963692815.1). NCBI lineage: Eukaryota > Viridiplantae > Streptophyta > Magnoliopsida > Lamiales > Oleaceae > Nyctanthes > Nyctanthes arbor-tristis. The sequence goes on from CAVNYN010270972.1 coordinate 20,728, forward strand.
TTCTATTAGTGTTAGGATTTAAGTTTTAATTTCTAATCTATTTCTATTAGGATTTTAGTTATCTTCCTTCTTTTAGTAGGATTTTAGTTTTCTTTTCCATATTTTAATTACTTTCCAAGATATACTAGGATTAGGTAAATTTGTGTCCATATAAAGAGGCGTTAATGTATAGTTTCTATCATCTCGATTATTAATAAAATTCTTGTGTTTTACTCAATTCCTTCATGGATTCCAAGTTTTTATTATTTACAAGGTTTTACTGGAAATCTTATTGCTTCCGTACTACATCAAGTGGTATCAGAGCATGGGATTTGCCCGATTCAATATCGTTGGCAGTTAAATACTAATCGCATGTGTCCTTGTTATAATGGTGGGCGCTCCTATTACTAGAGCAAAATTTGATGCTCAGACCCATCGATTTGAAGAGTTGGATGCAAAAATCAATCAGAAATCGATCGGATCCTAGCTCAATTGAAGACCATTGGGAATAATAATGGTAACAATGGTGCAAACAATGGTGATGGTGATAGAAACAACAGTAGAGGAACTAATGAGCCGGCAAATAGAGGTGTTATGGTTAGACTTGCAAGGGGCGAAACTGAGTCAGATTCGGAGGAGGAACCAAGTCTGCCTTTAAACCCTAACCCTCAAAATCGCAACAACTCTAACGATTTCTGTATTAAGGCAGATATATCACATTTTCTATGGAAATTTGAAGATTGAAGATTTCCTAGATTGGCTAGTGGGGGTTGAATCATTCTTTGAAATCATAGAGATCCCCGAAGAAAAGATGGTGAAGATGGTAGCTTTTCATTTGAAAGCTTCTGCAGACATATGATGGGATCAGTTGCAGACTACTCGGCAGAGAGAGAGGAAGGCCAAAATTCATACGTAGCGGAAGATGAAGCAGTTGATGATGGATAGATTTCTACCTGCAGATTATGCACAGGTCCTATACCGTGTGTACTTAAATTGTGTGCAGGGAAATCATATCGTGAATAACTGTACAAGTAGTTTCATACAATTGTGTGAATGTAACAACATAGCAGAATCAAAGAATCAGAGGGTTGCTAGGTTTACTAGTAGGCTAAAGGCATCAATCCAAGAGAAGATAGGGCTGCATAATTTGTAGACATTGCAGAAGCCCATTAACATGGCTTTGAAGGCGGAGATGATAGAGTCTGAAAAGAAGGCAGCTAACTATCACAGAATTGCATAGCCTGATTCTCTAGCACCCAATATTGTAGAAAAAGGAAAATCTATGCAACAAGCAGTACTTCCTACTCAGGCAAGTCGAGTCACTGAAGGCAGTAGTCGGGGTCAAGTTCAAAATCAATCTCAGAGGGATAATCAGAATCTATATGCAAAGCATATGCCACCTACATGTTACCGTTGTGGCAAACCTGGTCATCGTTCCAATACCTGTTTGGATCATAAACAGGCAAATTTGGGTGAGTCCACAAATTCTGCAACTCTATCTTCTCTTGGAGTGATGCCTTCAGCCTACTGGTAAACCTAACAGCCCTCTGATTCTCTGATTCTACCATGTTGTTACGTTTACACAATCGGATGAAATTACTAGTAAAGTTATTTGCACTATGATTGCCTTGCATACAATTTAAGTACATACGGTATAGGACCTACGCATAATCTGCAAGTAGAAATCTATCCATCATCAACTACTTCATCCTCCGCCACGTACGAATTTTGGCCTTTCCCTATCTCTACCGAGTAGTCTGTAGCTGATCTTACCATACAGCTACAGAAGCTTTCAAACTTAAAGCTACCATCTTCACCATCTTCTCTTCAGGGTTCTTGATGATTTCAAAGAAATATTCAACCTCCACTAGTCAATATTGGAAATCTTCATTCTTCAAATTTCTATAGATAGGTGATATATCTGCCTTAATATGGAAATCATCGACGCTCTTCCGATCTCAATTTTGAGGGTTAAGGTTTAGAGGCACATCTGGTTCCTTCTCCAAATCTGACTCGGTTTCGCCCCTTGCAGGTCTAATCATAGCGCCTTTATTAGTTGGCTTATTGTTTCCTCCATTGTTGCTTCTATCACCGCTACCATTACCATTATTCACACCATTGTTACCATTATTATTCCCAATGGTCTCCAATTGAGCTAGGATCTGATTGATTTTTGCATCCAATTCTTCAAATCGACAGGTCTGAGCATCAAATTCTACTCTAGTAACTAGAGCGCCTGCTATTAGAACACAAACACGGACGATCCGTATTTAACTATCAACAATATTGAGTCCGCCAAATCCCAGGCTCTGATACCATTGACGCAACACAGAAGCAATAAGATTTCCAAGGAAACCTTTCAAATAATAAAAACTTGGAATCCACCAAGCAAGTCTTGGAACCCACCAAGGAATTGAGTAAAACTCAAGATTTCTATTAATAATCGAGGCGATAGAAACTATACATAAGGCCTTTTTATATAGGCACAAATTTACCTAATCCTAGTATATCTTGAAAAGTAATTAAAATATGGAAAAGAAAACTAAAATCTTACTAAAATAAGGAAAATAATTAAAATCCTAATAGAAATAAACGAGAAATTAAAACTTAAATCCTAATACTAATAGAACTACTTTTTCGTTCTATAGGTAGATGTTCATTGAGACCCGTCTAAATTTTCTCAAGTAGTCGGTAAGCAGATGGTTGAGTGACTTTGGCATTGCATCTGTGACTTTACTTAACCAATTATTGTACCTCATCCATCCTAAAAAGAACACAATCCAGTATTAAACAATGAACATCCAGCAATAAAGTTGTGGCATATATTCCAATATTTAACTGATACTAAGGATAACATTGCCTCATGTGGTATATATCAAATGGCTTGCCAAAATAGATGATAACTTTGTGGCACATATTCCAATATTTAACATCTACCACATATAGTGATGCCTTATACAGTAGAAAGACATGGCATGGCAAAATAAAAGATGACTTTGAAGGCAAAGTCTTCCTCAATGGTCAGAAGGTTTACATATGCAGAACAAAATTCTACCACACACGAGAACAAGGGTAATGAAACATTCATCAATATATGCCATTGGCTATGATGGCAAGAGTGCTTGCACAAAAAAATAGTAATTCAAGGACCACAAATTCTCCAGAAACAAGAAATCAAAATAAAATTTAGAGGGAAATTATATAAATAGTTTTGAATTAACATTAATACAAAAGTATGTTTTTAAATGACTTAGATATTCATCATATATCCCTGAACACATAGCACCAAACAACCAGCAACCTCTTCATTTCATTGAGGTTTCAACACATACAATCAGATACAGAATACAACAACACTTGGGGCTGCTATGCTTTAGTCACTAAAAGTAGTTCCACTACATCTATAAGTTTTTATTTTTTTTTTCATCTCTTTTATTTGACTACGGGAAGAAACCAAAGGTATATGATACATGGTGTAAAATGTTGGTCGTGATAGACTACAAGTACTATATATTAGCGTAATCACTATGGAATTGCCTCCATTTTTTGTGGCCTGCAGTCTAGCCGTTACAGAAATAAGGTACAAATGTAGGAGGCCCCAAACTACATATAACATATATATATATGGACTTTATGCCCATTTTAATCAAGTCCTTTGCAAGGGGGTTGTCTGGCCATTGTAGAAGCTAGAAAAAATATGAGTTTAATGACATCAATTGGCAACTTTTTAAACTCCAACTAGATAATATAGTGAGCCAATAGTAGTCATTGAACACGTAAGCATCAACAATCTCTCAAAATCACCCAGACAATAATTAATACATCACCCATTCATCATATCCTAGTAAGCTCAATAGAAAGAAACTATAATGTTCATTAGTTCACCAACATTAAAAAAAATCAACAAAACAACTAAAAATATTCATCAAATTATTCAACAAGACATAGAATTGACCAAGTAAATAGAACCCCATAATCACCATAAAATTACCTTATTCATAAAATAAAGAACATCCCATGAGAAACAATACATCGGTTTATATGATTATTATAGATACAGTCAATATGTATATCAGTTAATTACTAACTTTTAGTATTTGTGATTGGTTATCAATAAATGATAAAGAATAAATCATGTCCCAAAAATACTTCATCTCATTTGTGACATAAACACTATAAAAGAAAAGGAAAAAGAAAAATTCATCCATCGGGCATCAACATCTATTCAATTTGCATTATTACCCTTCCTACCCCTAAAAAAAGGAGAAAAAGTTTATTACCTGTTACTGCTCTTGTCTGCCTATGTCCTTCAATACTTCAATCCAAGCCAAACTTCTTGTTCAAGCAATCAAGGTTTGGAAATACAAAAAGAAAAAAGAAAGTTCATACTTGCTGTGCTGGGTTTTAATCAAAAAATCAAGGGAAGGGTTTGTGTATTACCCCTATAAAAAGAATACAAATAGAGACTTTTGAAATTAAAATTTGGTGGAGTCTTTGATGAAAGGTAATCAGAGAAGGAAAGTCGAACCACTAGACGGCAATTCACAGTAACAACAGACGTTGGGTGTTACCAAAAATAGATGATGGAATTAACATTTCAAAGCAATAATATTCTGATTTCAAATAAACCGACTTAATTTTCAATTTGGTTGCCTTTTAGCCTCATGTACCCCCAATTGAATCCCTTGAACCCCTAATTGAATTCCCTGAGTCCAAGTCTAAAAAGTAATATTTTTGCCTTAAATGGATGTGATCAGAAACAGTCCAAGGGTTTCTACTCGAGTAATTCTAGTTGGACAAAATAACGGACAAAAAGCTAGACAAAATGGGCATGTGTCATGTGTGATTAGGGTTGATGTTAAAGTGATGTGATGTGTTGAAAAATAGGATGTGCCATGTGTCAGTTTTATTAGAATTTTTGTACAGACTTTTGTTCAAGTAGCACAACTCCATAATGAAGATGGGATAAACTAGGTAGCCAAAATGTGCAATGCATTAAATGTGGAGTCTGAGTCTTGGAGCTCTACGCTACCTATGGCATGTCTTCAGTCAAGGGTATTTCAACCCATTTATTGTCAAAATCTTGCTACAGTTGGAGTTCATGAAAAAAAAAAAAAACTTGTCATAATTGAATTTTGCAACATCTAATTTGACTTTTCTACAATTTTTTCTTTTTTTATATTTCCCTCATTACTTTGTTCATTTTGATTATAAGTACAATTTATTTTGTCAATAAATTATGTTTGAGCATTGTATGGGTACGATACTATCGTGTTTCAATATTTTCGTATAATTGTGTTTTATTTTTTTTACTCATCCTGGCATAATGTTTGACTAATAACTTTTGATAATAGTAGAGTCTACTTAGACTTTAATAAACTTTGATAGTTAAATTTAACATGTACAATGTGATTGTTAAGCAATTGTTAAAATTAACTTCCATATGTGTCATTCAGCAATTACTAAAATTGTATTTTCTTGATTATTATGTGGATAGCTTAAATTAGCACAAGCATTGTTGATGTTGTTAAGCAAGGTTCAAAAAAGTGTAAAGTGTGGAAAAGCGCCGAGGTCGAGCATTGGGGCTAGGCGTGCCTAAACACACTAATGCATGATAAAAGAACGATTAATGCGCGATAAAGCACAATGCATGATGATGCGTGGAATCCAAGTTTTAAGTATAAGCGCCATCTAGCCGAGCTTTTTAGAATATTGATTTTAAGTGATTAAAGTTGTATATAGTAATAATTCATTTATCTAATCACGCTTTTCTTAGAGTTTTGCTCTCTAGCAAGTTAGGGTTTATCTAGCTCTCTTGCAAGTCCTCTAGGGTTTACTTATTTTTTCCTAATCTTTATGCTTTTTCTATCTCAGAATCATCATGTCGCTGGAAGATGCTTGCGCCAACCTGACCTTGGAGGAGGAGAAAGACAGCTTAAGCTTTGGTGGCGATGAGGAAGTTACGGTGATGAGTGAGGATTTACGGTTCTGCTTGGTAGGGAGATTTCTTACTGACAAATCCATCAACATGGTGGCTATGAGAAACACCTTGGTGTCAATTTGGTGTCTAGTGAAAGGGATTTGTATCAAGGATGTCACGACTTCATTGTTTATGTTCCAGTTTTTTCACAAATTGGATATGTTGGGTGCTTGACGGTGGTCCATAGACCTTTGATCAACACGTCCTCATTCTTCGGCAGTTGGAGGCTGATGATAATCTGTCTAGGGTGGAACTTAATCATGTAGCTTTTTGGGTTCAAATACATGATCTCCTGATCGGGTTCATGTCCGAACGTGTTGCTAGAAGTATCAGAGATTATCTCGACAGTTTTATGGCGTCGGATGACAAAAACTTTGCTGGGGAATGGAAGAACTACATTTGAGTTCGGGTTTTGATGGATGCCCCCATTGCACTCAAGAGGAAAATGAAACTGAAAATGGCCGAAGAGGATTGGATATGGGTGAATTTCAAATATGAACGACTCCCAACGTTTTGCTTTGTATATGGTAAGCTCGGGCATTCGGAAAAATTGTGTGGCAAGGTGTTTGAGAATCCGGATGGGGATGTCATCCACTCTTATGGGCCTTAGTTGCGTGTACGAAACTGCTGGCAGCAATTCAATTCCGGTGAGCAGTGGTTGAGGGGAGAGGGCACTGGTTTCGAAAACTCTAGCATACAGAGTGATGAAGATGATATGGTGACTGACTCGAATGAACCCTCTGCGAATCTATGGAATAAAACGAATATGGGGGCTCCAAATTAGGCCATGACTGCTACTGTTGACTTAGATAAAGGAAAAAGAGTGGCTGGGACGAAAGGCAGTCATGATGGAGTGGTCTTGGTAGACCCTAAAAAGCATCGGGTGGAGGAGGACTTAGTGGAGACTTCACTTGGGATGCTCGAGTGTGACACTACTAATGATGTAATTTCTGATTCAAAAAATGGACTAGCGGTGGGACCTGTTATCCAGGCCCACCGAAATCCATGAGCATCTTGAGTTGGAACTGCCATGGACGTGGCAACCCACAAGTAGTTCAGGTCCTTATCAACCTCGTACGTGACAATAAACCTGATTTTTTTTTTACTGAAACTCTTGCTTGTAATTCTCGTTTGGAGCAAATAAAGATTTTGTTATGTTATGAAGGTCTTCTAGTTGTTGATTGTGCGGGTCATAGTAGAGGCTTGGCTCTCATGTGGAAAACTAAATATATGGCCAAGCTCTTGAGTTATTAACGTTTTCATATTGATGTTGAAGTTACTATTATAGCTCAACCTAAATAGCATTTAACTGGTTATTATGGCATTCTATAACCATAGACATGAGAGCTGGAACCTGCTAAGATCTTTGTCACATGCATCTTGTCTGCCTTGGGTTTGTATGGGGGACTTTAATGATATTCTAGCTTATAATGAAAAATTGGTCGGCTTAGCCACCCTAATCGTTTGATTAATGGCTTTTGGGAGGCATTGCTTGCTTGTGATTTGTATGATCTGCGTGTGTTAGGCAATCAATTTACTTGGTTCAGGGGTCGAGGGATTAATAATTGGATTGAACAGCGTCTTGATAGAGCGGTTGCTTCCCCATCATGGTCCTCTTTGTTTGGTGAAGCTAGTGTTTAAAACCTGGGGCTTTTCACTTCAGACCACTCCCCCATTTTTTCAACCACAGTCCCAGTCTTTTACCGCACGATGGAAGAAATTTTGGTTTGAAAATGTTTGGCTGAGTGAATCAAATTTTAAAGAGGTAGTTCATGATAGTTAGGAGGGACATCGCTCTCAGGATTTGTATCGGAGACTCACGGCCTGTGGGAAGGATCTTCAGGATTGGAGTTCTACTTTGAATCTTGACTTTAAAAGGAAAATTAAGCAGTGTAAAGATATTATGGCCGTAGTCCAGACTCACCGTGATGCAGCTTCTGTGGGCACATTCGAGTGGGCTAGGCTGGAATACTATGACACTTTGTGGAAGCAAGAAGTGTTTTGGAAGCAACGGGCGAAACAATTCTGGCTTCGTGAAGGGGATACAAACTCAAAGTTTTTTCATACAGCAGTGTCTGCTTGGAGGAAGCTCAATGGGTTTTCTCGACTTAAGGACACTCATGTCAATTGGACCTTCTCTGACACTGAGCTTTATGACCATATGTTGAGTTACTTTCATGGTCTATTCTCTTATGGCTGAAACCACGACACACCAAGCTTCATCTCACAATACATTGAAGCCTGTGTTATAGTGGAGCAAAATGACTAGCTGCTGGCCCTTTTCTTGGCTGAAGAAGTACGGTCTGCTCTTTTCCAGATGCATCCAGACAAGTCACCCGGTCTTGATGGTATGAATCCTAAATTCTTCCAACAGTTTTGGAGTACTGTTTGGCCTGATGTTACATCCACTTGCTCGTATGCATTGAATAATTTTTGTATTCCGGATGATTTGAATGTAACAGCCATTGTTCTTATCTCTAAAAAGCAAAGTCTCGAATCTATGAACGATCTTCGGCCTATCTCCCTTTGTACTGTGGTGTATAAAGTTATTGCTAAAGTAATTGCAAATAGGTTGAAGAATATTTTGCCATTGATTGTGTCTGAATCCTAGTGTGCTTTCGTTCCTGGTCACCTTATCACTGATAATATCTTGATAGCTTTTGAGTCTATACACTATCTTAAGTGGAAAACCCAAGGCAATGAGGGGTATATTGCCCTTAAGATTGATATTAATAAGGCTTATGATGGGCTTGAATGGGGTTTTCTTGAAGCAATTACAGTCCGTATGGGGTTCTCAAGGAGATGGATCGACTTTGTTCTTATGTGTATCGCAACAGTTAAATATTATATATTGCACAAATGTTGTGATGTGGGGCCTATTATTCCTGAGAGAGGGGTTCAACAGGGTTTCCCGCTATCGCCGTATCTTTTTACTCTGTGTGCAGAGGGTCTCTATAATATGTTAAGATGAAAGGCGGAGTCGGGGCTGATTCATGGTTACAAGGTGGCCAGAGATGCACCTTCAATCTCCCACATAGTCTTCGTAGATGATAGTCTCTTTTTCTTCAGAGCTAACATGCACGAAGTTGGGATTATCAGGGATGTATTGCATGTATATGAGGTAGAGTCTCGTCAATCGAGTAAGTTTCAAAAGTCCATTCTCTCTTTCAGTATTAATGTTCCTACTGACCGTTGATATGCTATTTGTACTTCTCTCGGTGTGGGAACTACAAGTGGTCACAAATTTTATCTTGGCTTGCCTTCTTTGCTAGGTAGGAAGAAGAAGGAAATTATATCCTTCATCAAGGACAGAGTTTGGCAAAGGTTGAATGGTTAGAAGGAGAAATCCCTGTCACAAGTAGGTAAGGAGATTTTACTAAAATCAGTAGCTCAAGTGCTCCCCAACTATGCTATAAGCGTGTTTCTACTCCCCAATGATCTGTGCATGGAAATGGAAAGGGCTATGAATGCTTTTTGGTGGCGAGGCAGTAAAGAAGCCACTCGGGGGATATCTCGAATGCGATGGAAAAGGCTCTGTTATCCCAAAAATCGTGGGGGCATGGGTTTCAAACAACTGCATGAGATGAGCTTTGCCCTTCTAGGGAAATAAGCCTGGAAATTTTTGGTTGAACCTAATTCTCTTGTCACGAAGGTTTTTAAAGCTCGATACTTTCCTCATAAGGATTTTCTTCAAGCTAAGATTGGCTAGAATCCTAGCTTTGTTTAGATGAGTATTACAGCAAGCCAGCCTCTTCTAGAGAAATGCGTTTGATTTAGAATTGGAAATGGTAGAACCGTGAGTGTATGAAGGGATCCGTGGCTTCTTGATGATGCGAACGGTTATGTTTCTACTCCTTTGATTCCTGACAGAGAGACCATTACAGTAAACCAACTCATGCTGCCTGATGTTCAGGGATAGGATATGGAGATAATTAAGGACCTATTTAACTCTCGAGACCAGTCCCTAATCTTGCAAGTGGCCCTGGGACTGAATGGATCAAATGATAAGTTATTTTGGATTCTTGAGTCCAAGGGACTTTATACAGTTAGAAGTGGATATTAGTTAGCTCAAGATAGACTTCAGGGAGACAGCATTCCTCCCTTTAGTCAGCTATGGAAATTTATTTGGGAACTACATGTGCCGCCTAAAGTCAAGAACCTCCTTTGGAGGGCATCGTCGGGTGTTCTTCCTACTTTAGATCACCTCCGCACGAAGAGGATTGATGTTGGGAGCCAGTGCCCAGTGTGTTATACGGGCTGAAACCACTTTGCATTGTCTTATGGAGTGTGTCTTTGCACGTCGTGTTTGGACAGCCTCTTCAATCGGTTTTCAGCCTATTGTTGCTTCAGACTTTAAGGATTGGTTGCTGATTTTGTTTAGCCATCGCGATCAAGTGGATAGGGACAATATTGCTATGAGTTGTTGGGCTCTTTGGCATAACCGGAATGAAGTCATTTGGCAAAGCAAGTCTCTTTTACCTCTCAAAGTTCTTTCCTTGGCTACTCTTTTGCTTAGCCAATGGCGTGATGCTCGACTTTCTCTTCCTAGGAGCAGTACTACAATAGCTGGCGTGATGTCACAAGCTGGCGAAGGCCAGCTGCTGGCTGGATTAAATTAAATGTGGATGTAGCCCTTTTCCCTAGTCAGCAACTTGTAGGTTTTGGTCTGATTTTGCGTGATGAAGAAGGCACATTCTTGGAAACAAAAATTGTTCGTATAACGGGATTGTATGGCGCAAAGGTGGCTGAACTTTTGGTGGTGCATGAGGCTTTAATTTGGATTAAGGAGACGCATCTATCCCATGTCACGATTGAGATAGATGCTTTAGTTGTCTTTGAGGCCCTTTGTTCGTCCCATACGGATTTGTCCCCTTTTGGTTTAATTCTTGATGATTGTAAAGTCTTGGTTTTCGAACTTGGTGTATAGAGTTCGCATGTTTTAGGAGGTCTGCGAACCAGGTTACTCACAAGCTTGCTCGAGCGGCTGGTTCTATGTCAGGTCCCAGTCTGTCATTTACTTTGCCTCTAGTCTAATTGTGGATGTACTCTTTTCTGATTCCGTTAATGAATAAAATATCTCGTTTCAAAAAAAGAAAAAAAAAAGAGGTTGTATACAGCAATAAATTGTATAGTTTAAAATCTAGGTTTTATTGGTTTGAACTTAAAAGTAGTAAAAATCAATTTAAAAGACTAACCTTATTATAATTGTATTTTGTGATTCTTCTTAATGAGATTATATTTTGATTCGTCATTCAAGGTTTATATTTAATATTGAATTTCTTATTTATTTTGATTTTCTTAGATTTTTATTCATTTGGTTTCCCATGCAACGCGCAGGTAAAAGATTAATTAAAGGAAAATGAACTATAATTTGTGATTGATGACAAAAGAACAACGGACTAACTTTACGAAACGGAGAGGGAGTATATACATAGAAAATTTCTATAGGGTTTCGTGAAATAAGTTTGAATTCGTAAAAAAAGGGAATTTCTAAAATGACAAAATTTCAAAATGCAATTTCAAGTTTGGTGCATTTCAAAAACTAGTGCAATAATGACTATATTTTTAATAAAATTACGTTGATACCCTTTAAACAATAACTTTTCTTTCTTCTTTACTTAAATTCTGAAAGCTTATAAGTAATAATCGTCAGGCAAAAGATGTAAAAAGTATGATATTCCATACAATTTATCAGTATGTCTCTATAGTTATGTGCGATAATTATCAAAAATTACAATTTGATAAAAATGTAAGTATGATATTTCATACCGGTTATCGGTATATCTCGATATTTAATCACTATAGTTCCTAACAATTACTTCTTTGTGGAACAACTCTGAGAAGAACAGTTACACATAGTAAATTTAGACAGCTTTTTTTCTTTTCTTTTTTCGTTTTTGTTTTTGTCTTTTTTTTTTTTTGCACGTTTTAGATTTTTTTTATCAACGATTAGACTTAAGGTGTTAGTTTCTTACTTTACCGTGTAAAACCAATAGAAACAGAGTTGTCTAATCACGACTAAAAAATGGCAGACATTTTTCCTTATTTTTAAAAGTACAATTATAATCTATATTTTATTAGTATAAATGCACATATATATGTCCTACTAAAACACATGATAAAGAAGTTTATAATAAGTAGAAAGAATAAGTAGATTTATAGAAAGAAATCTATATTTTTTTTTAAAGAAAAGACTTTTTATTTCATAGCAAAATAAGGAGAATAGTCGAAAAGAGGGGATTTTCAACCCTCATCCAACTACAATTTGGGCAGGCCAAAGCCGGCAGCCCAAAAACAAAAGAAAGTAAGGCAAAAGAAAAGAACAATAAAGAGGACAGCCCAAAGCTAACAGAAGAAACCAAGCAAGAAACCCAAAACAGGATGCCAGACAAAGCCCACAACAGACCAAAAAAAGTGGTGACTGTCGATGAAGAGGCCCCGGATCAAAAGACAGGTATTCCCCATATGCAATGATCTTCAAATTTCTAGAGCTGAAGGTGAAACGAGCAATTTTTCTACAAAACCAAAATGATTTTCTTAGAGAACCAAAAGGACTGATGTGGCATGCCCATCTAAGCAAATAGCGGGTCCATGTACATTCTACCTATTTTCTCCCAAAATTGTATGTGGACCCACTTGAAAAATCAAAACCCACAAATTACCCGCCCCATTTTCGCTCTAATTTCAGCCCCCCACCCACCCCCAAAAATCTCTCTCCCTCTTCGAAGCAGCACCTCCTTCCCCTGCCAGATCTGTACAATCAAGGCAGCGAATATGCCATAAATCCTCCAATCATTTTAGTTTTGTAGTTGGTGAAATGAGAGTCAATTATTTCCATGGGTTTGATTTTGCACCAAATATGGAAATTTATAAAAACACGTGACAAAGAAATTTATAATAACTAGATTTCACTAGGGCATTTGTGCAAAAGGATAAAAATGGTATTACACAATTACACGGGGGCATTTATGGCATAAAATATGGAAATTTGTCATTTTTGCACAACTTTATCAATTGATCTACTTTTGCACATGACAATTTAAAAATGGTCATATGCTGTAATTTCTTCTTTAAAAAAATCACTTTCTTGATTTCCAAAGGCTCTTCCATTTTGTGATGAATCTTGATTTTGGAAACGGTAATAAATAAAAACCAATATGAAGATACACTAGCATTCCGGAGGAAAAACTATGGTATTTTGATACTCCTAACCAATTAGTTTGTTACTTTTAAATAGAGAAAAGTGACAACTAATGTAAATTTTAATTAAATGTGATTTTTTTTATATGTGAAATTTTTATTTCAATATCTAACTTTTTAATTAAATGTACCTTTTTCTATATGTGATCTTTACAATATGTGATTTTTTTTTTTAAGTTCATCAATAAATCTATATGTGACTGTAACTTTTTCATTAAACATGAGACAATCAATTTGACATTTTTGAATTATATGTAACTTTTTTATTTTTGACTTTTTAACTAAATGTGCTATTTAGTTAAAAAGTCACATAGTAAAAAGATGATATTTAATTTAAAAATATCCTTCGTACATCTAACTAATAATAAATGTGTCAATAATTAATAGACACATATTCGATTATTTTTACAATTCACATTTAATTTTTCAATTCTATTCGTCACATATGTTGGGACCTAAGATATGCCATTAGAGATGCTTTTACAAGAGTGAATATGTTTGTACTAAGACCATCTCCAATCAGAAAACTCTATTTCACAAAATCTCTCCAACTCTCCATTTTGGAGTTCCAATTTGACGTCTGATTGGATAGCCAAGCGGACGCCAAATTGGGCTAAAAAATAGCGTGAGTTAGAGATGATATAGTAGTTATCCATACACATAAATCATGATCATGGTAATATTCAACTGGCAAACATCTCGTGTTATAACAACGTCAAGTGAGGCGGTGGGCGATCAACATGTTACCACACCCACCTTAAATCATTATCCTTAGTGTTGTACTGGTACCAATAACAAAACGTGGAGTAAACGTTTTCACACATGACATGATCAACTTATTTTTCATATCAGTTTTGAATTTCCCGAGGAAAACAAAACGATACTTGGATCGTCATCCGCCTCAATTTGGAACCGCATTGCAACCACACAAAATAAGGGTAAAAAATCCGGTGTCCACCAAACTGAAGTCTCAGCTCTTTTCCATTTTGATGATTGTTTCTTTTCCCAAGCTCTGAGACTCCTTGCTTCAGAATTTTTCTGTAATAAATTCAAATGTCAACTTCATGCATTCCATATACAGTGAGAACTGAATTATTCCACAGCAATAGGTTCATTGTGCCGTTGAAATTTTGTAGTTACGCAAGTAAATGTGAATTGAGTCGGAGATCTGTTGTTTTTAGAGGAATTATTGCTGCTGGAGCTTCTGTAATGGGCTCCTCCTCCACTGTAGCTGCAGAACCAAAAGGCAGAGGTATGGAAAAACTGCCCTTTAAACCGGAAGGATATAATTATTGGACGTGGCAAGATCGAAAAATACATTATGTAGTGCAAGGAGAGGGATTTCCAATCGTTCTAATTCATGGGTTTGGGGCATCTGCGTTTCATTGGAGGTACAATATACCAGAATTAGCTAAAAGATACAGAGTCTACGCTCTGGATTTGCTGGGATTCGGCTGGAGCGAAAAGGCACTTATTGAGTATGATGCCCTTGTATGGAGAGATCAGGTTGTTGATTTTGTGAAGGAGATTGTGAAAGAACCTGCAGTTTTGATTGGAAACAGTCTTGGAGGTTTCACTGCTCTAGTAGCTGCAGGGGCTTTGAGGGATCAAGTTAAGGGCGTTGTATTGTTAAATTCTGCAGGACAATTTGGGGACGCCATTAGTGTACCCAACGACTCTCAAGAAAATGCACTCCAGGTGTTCGTTGTAAAGCCACTAAAGGAAATTTTCCAGCGTGTGGTTCTTGCATTTTTGTTTTGGCAAGCCAAGCAACCAGCTCGTATCAAATCTGTCTTGAACAGTGTATATATAAATCTCTGAAAATGTGGATGACTATCTCATTGATTCGATTACTAGGCCGGCAGATGACCCGAATTCCGGTGAAGTATATTATAGACTGATGACGCGATTCATGTCGAACCAAAGGAAGTACACACTTGACAGTGTCTTGAGTGAGCTATCGTGCCCGTTGCTAGATCATCTGGGGTGACTTAGATCCTTGGGTGGGTTCGGCCAAAGCTCTTCGGATTAAGGAGTTTTATCCGAAAACCTCCCTAGTGAACCTTCAGGCCGGTCATTGTCCACATGATGAAGTCCCGGAGCAAGTGAATGAAGCTTTATTGGATTGGTTATCATCATTGACATAGACACCTCTCCAAGCAGCATAAACATGTAAGTACATTAAATTGATCTTTTTTGAATTATTTTTCTCAACATAGATGATTCTATTTCCTAAGAACAAACCTTTGCAGAAAATCAATATTAGTTATTAAGATCATCTTCATGATCAGTTGTAATTAATTAC
>CAVNYN010270973.1:0-13164 GCA_963692815.1 Nyctanthes arbor-tristis
CGATCTATATTAATATGAGATTGTGTATAAGATTAAAAGCATATATAAATATATATTAATATACAACCTGTGTGTTGTACATGTAGAAAAACTTATTCAAATATATCATTAAATAGTTGCATGACAAATTTGCAATATTTGCACATCTGTAAAAAAATATAAGATCGCAAGTATACATTATTGATTTAATAAGATCAATTGTTAGCAATCATTAAGTTTAAGATCAGTTAGAAGACAATCTATATTCTTACATCTAATCTCTCGTACATATGCAATAATAGGAAAAATATGTTACCATCTTTCAATACATTCGAAAATGAAAATTTAACAACAAATGCATAATATTATTAAATTTTAATTTATCATCTTTATAATTAGAGTTAGCTAAAAAAATATAATAGATTATGAAAGGCAAAACATAAGTCGAACAACTTATTATGAGTATTAAAAATCTTTGTTATAAACATTTTTATGTATAGCTTTTGGAAAAATTAAATCTGGTGAGAATTCAAATAGAAAAATATATTTTAATTTACATTTAACTAGATTTTTTTCAATAGTTATAATGTACGTTTATATCAAAATAAACGTATGAGTGTGGACATCATGTCATAAATAAAGTGTGCTCTTCCGATCTTATTGTATAAAATTACGAATTGGTATGAGAATTACAATTCACCATGGGATATTTTTAGTAAAATACTTGATTTCATAATTCTGGTCTCCTCCAAACACGTCGTGTAAATTCACATATCCAACTTATATAAAGTTATAATTAGCAGTCAAGTAATTAGGGATGATAACTTGAAACATCAACATATAAACTTGTGAAGCAGGTATAGTTCACCTGCCACGCTTAATCCGAGCAAAAGGGTAGATATGAGGCCATATTGCTTACCCTACACTGGGTCCAGGGGTGTGCGAGTCAAGTTGGACCCGTCCCATAGACCCATGACCCAGTAAGCATTTTCTTTCTTTTTTTAATATATTAATTTTAAAAATGTGTAGAAATGATTAGATGTGGTAATTTGACCGATTGACCTATAAAATTGTGGCAATTTATTTTTATTTGTTATTATATTATTTTTTTGAAAGGATTTTTCTATCGAATTGAAAGAATCATATTATTATATTAGTTAATATTGGGAATTTTAAAATTCTAAATAAAAGTTTTGATTTATTCTTCATTAATCAATTAAAAATGCGTTGCACATAACATTAATTGAAAGAGAGAAAAATTCATGAAGCCTTTCGTGAGTCATGGTGGCGTTCCACCCCGCCCCATGGCCTGACATATCTTGACCCGTCCTATAAAATATTGGATAAAGACGTGTTGGATTTGCATAACAAAAATAATAAATATATAATTTTGATACTATATTAATAGTTACCCTCTTATATACTCGATTAATAATTTACTATATTTCACTTTCAGACTATCTAACTTATTTCATATTATCAGTTAACAGTCTAATAATACGTATCGGGTATGTACATACCCGTATTCACTGGATACCTGTTCAGATAAAAATTTTCATACTCATGAGAAAGTACCTTTCCGACATACCCTTTTTATGAGCAAAATTTAAAATTGATAGTTATAATTAAAATATTAAATAGAGATATATTTTTAAAGAAATGCAAGGGATCTTAGACTTTTAATATAAATGGAGACTATATATATGCGACATCTTAAAAAAGTTCCTTTTGATAAAATCAGATAGTCAGAATAGAGGGAGTAATTATTTTGTGCAGTTCATTTTCTTCTTATAGATTTTATATCTCTTTGTTCACAAAATTTTCTCTAAAATTCATTATTATCTTCTTCAAATTAAAATATCGATAAATTAGTATTCAAATGGTACGTTGCACGGCGAGATAAATTCCCAATATTTCTTATAAAAAAATTCATTACATAAATTACAAAAAACAATAAATAGTCACAATATAACAGTTAAATCAAATGAAATAACATGAATTCGATCGACATTTTGAAAGCTTCGCATCCATAGAGAAAAATACTACGAAAATAATTTTTTTTATCTTCTACAACCTAATTGTTGCAACATAATGATATAGAAACAAAGATTAAAAAAATATTCACAAAGATTTTCAAGTTAGATCACTGATTTCAAAAAAGTAAAATTTAGTCATATATTATGATAGAATTATATTATGCGTGTCTTTAGCTGTTGGTATGATGCAGATACATCAATTTTTATTGCACAAAAAAAAGAAAATAAATCAGTTAATTTGCTCTAAGTTATTATTATGATCTAAGTTTCCATTTATAATATAAGCTATTTTGAAATAAATTTTGATTTTCATATGATCAAGAACTATGAAAAGAAAATTTTGAAAATCAAACAAAGATAAATAATAAATACATAAATAAATAGAGATAATACCAGACAATTAGTTTATAATGCCTTCATTTTCAAATAATTCAGTAACAGGAAGAATAATTCTTAAAAAAATACTAATTCATAAGAAATTGAATAGTTACTTGCCGTCAAATTTACATCGATAGCGGATAATAAAAAATTATAAAACTCATAATTATTTATAAATGATGACAAAAAAAGAAAGAAATAAGCAAACTAAAAGAAAAAAAGGAATATAAAAAACTAATAAACTAATATAAATTATTGAAAACTCATAATGAATATCAAAATAAGAAAAGTTTAATTTTGAAAACTCGAAAATGAGGCTTATAAGTTTTTTCAAAAATTTTTTAAATTTTAGTTTCAATGAAGGAGTTTCTTTTTTTGTATTAGCTAAGTTAGTGAGTTAACTTTACGTTGACAAAATTTGTATATAGATAAAATTACACTAACTCCATATTGTTCTATATTCGGAAGACTTTCATTAAGAAACTCGATCATGGATATCAATAGCGGCTGAGTTATAATTTCTCTAACAGAAAAATAGATTTTTTATTTAAAGATCTACAGTTTTATGCATGACAAGTAGCAATGTAAAATTTTTATATTCAATAATTTAAAAAAGTTTATCCAATTGGAACAACAGTAAAGAATAATACTTAAAACGTAATACTCCATGTCTTGTAACATCCGCGTCACGATACACAGATATATATAATCACTATGCCCGTAGAAAATACATAAAAGTGTTACATAAACTGTCACGATTTTAAGAAAATTTAATTCAACTTTATGATTTTCATGCAATTTATGACGCTAAATAATAATAAATAATAATATATATTGTAATAATAGAAAAGTATTATTTTTTGGAGTTTGGTTTTCATAGATTCAAGGATTCTAAGAAAGGAAAATTTAAAAATTATATAAAGATAAAATTTTGTGATTTTAGAAAGGGAGGAATTATAGAATGAATTTTGAAAAATTTTGCAACATCATGATGATGTTAGCAAAATTATGGGGGCAAAATTGCAATTGAAAATCTAAATCCAATTGAAAACTCTTGTATTATATATTATTATATTATATGATTTATTAAGTCATAACCAATCCAAGAATCACATTTTACATTAAATCTAAATTTTCAGATATCATACAGTTCAATTGAAAGCGAGATCAGATATGAATGTCTTTACAGAAAGGAGCGATGTTTCTCTCACAATAAGAGAATACATCTTCAAATCTGATTAATCTAGAAATTGCAGACAAAAAATGAAATTGGATATGCATCACATTTTAATTAATTAGAAAATAGAAAGAATCCTAACAATAAGAATAACATGAGACAGGTTTTGGGGCTGATACGCCACCCTGTGCCCCACCCATTTCTACAAAACCCACTTCGTACCTACCTAGAACCGTTTGAATCGAGTACGAGGCAAGATGGTTCGGGTCGGGTAGGTAAAAATATACCCGTTACTGCCACATTTTCAAAAATCCTAATAAACCTTAAAAAAGTTAAAAAAATGTAAAATACATAAAAAAACACTCAAATAATATTAAACTTACCAACACACATAGCCGAGATGGTGAATAAACAAATTAAGAAGGATTAGAGTTTATTTTGGAATTGACCTTTCAGATTTGATATTTTAATTTCTTAGTGAAAAAGCCTAATGAAAAAAAAAAAAAATGAGCTAAGGAGTTAAGGTTTAAGTGCTAAATTCAATTGTCATAGTTTCAAGTCTTCTCTAAGTTCCTTTACAAAATTTTTGGTTAAAAAAAATAATTATCACAAGATTTATCAAATAAAAAAGATAGAAAATTTGTAGCACAAAAGGTACTGAGAATTAGTTCTATTAATTAATATATAGATATGTATATTATATCTATGTATAATAAGTAAAAAAAAAGAGGCATATATAAGTAACCAAGTAAGATAATGGTTTTAGTGGGAAAACTTATATATGATCACTATCATACTTTAATATATACACACACATACACACACACTAGTAATGCAAGGGATAAAAAAAAAACAAACGTAAATTTTTTCTAATATAACTTATTTATTAATTCTAAACACTTGTAAAAAAAAACTTAGTGAAATAGATGTCATAATAAAAGTCTATGATATATATATATATATATATAAATAAAACTCTATGCTAAAGTTTATTGATGACGTTTTTATAAATCTATGATATAATATATATATATATATATTCGTTGTCATAATTATTTTATTATAACATTGAAAGGATTGCAATTTAATTTTCAATAATTAGCGTAAACCTTAAAGAGCACCCAATATCAAGATAAACTTTTGAATTCGAGTCTATACTAAATTTATTAATGCCTATCCCGTAAGTTGCCCATTTGTATAAAAAATAATAATAATAATAATAATAATAATAATAATAATAATAATAATAATAATGGAAGTAAACTAACCATAAATCCAAAAATTATGCCCACCTTTTTTCATAAAGTATTTTTCTAACCTGTAAGCAGTCTAAGTTTTTGGTAGTATGCAAAAAGATGGTAACATACGAAAATCATTAGATATCTTTTAAATCACTTGGTGGCACAAAATCGTAATATAGAAAATTTATTTTATAACTATGAATATCATTCAAATCATTACAAATAAACTACATATATAGTAAATGTAGTGTACTAAAGATATTTTATAATTATATATATAATTCAAATTATTACAAATAAGAACCCTAGTAAATGTATCATACAAAAAAAGCAATATATTATGATACAATTAGTCAAATTTTATGCATGCAATAAATAAATGAATGAACAAATAAAGACACATCTTTTACGCAGAAAAATAAAAAACGTAATGTCATTAGTTATCAATTCAAAAGTTTCTAAAATATCAAAATAAATTATTATAGTTTTTTAACTAAATAATTACAGATTTTTTAAACATAAACATTTATAATCTTAAAAAATAAAAAATCAAAGAAAAGTCTATAAAGCAATAAAGCCGCCAACCAGTATTCTTTTATGATAGAATGATAATGGCCACAAAAAATTTCAAGTGCCTTAGAGAGTTATTGTTAAGGCACCTTCCATCTCATATGGGGTATGGAAGTATAGAACGTGGATTTGAATGTACGTAACGTGAAATGGAGGTGTTTTAACAGGATTGATAATAGCCAATTTAATAATGCCAATAAATTATAAAAATGAAAGCCTAAACAAGATGTAAATAGTTTTCAATAAAAAAATAGAGTTCCCTCCTCTAGTATTCTTTTCTTCCCCCACCTCTCCCTTGTGTATATAACCACCCCCTCCCCCAAAAAAAAAAAAAACAGAGAGAGAAAAAAAAAACCATAGCCATTTTTGTAGCCAACCCCTTAAATGTCAAGGAAATGGAACATGTTTCATTAGAAAACATCGAATTGAATTCTAAACTTTTTTTTTTTTTTAAACTAAGTATCAATTGCACTTTCCCAATTCTAAAAATAAAGAAAATATAAAACAAATACAAATCTGATTAAGCAACTAAAAAATAATTAACAAAAAGAAAAAAACTAGTTGACTACATTTAATATGCCAATTTACTTTTCATATATATGCATCGTTAAGTGTCATTTTTAAGACTAATTGTCTACAATTAAATAGAACACAAATTCATTCGAAACTAATTAATAAGGTATATTTTCATTTACTTTCCATGAAATAAAATACAAAGATGAACGTAAGTGGTTTCGTTAGTTTTCCATAAAAAAATTGTAAACACAAAAGAATAGCCATAAATTTTTTCTAAAATATAAATAATAATTTTTTAAAAACAAAAATAGTTATGTTTTTGAAAGCCCATATATATATATATATAAAACAAAATAAATTAATTGACAAATGCAACTTTATTTAAGACGCAATTATCAAAAAATCAAGGATTAACACAATAAATTAATTAAAAAGGCTACTTGATTTACGGCAAATTATATTGTGATATGATATTATATAATTATGATGACATAATTACAGTCTAAGTTGAACACAAATTGAGCCAAAATAAATAATAAGGGTATTTTTATTAGCTTTCAAAAACTAAAACAAAAAGAGTTTTCAAAAAATTCTAAATTTTAAAAAATTAACTATAAATTTTATTATGAAAAAAATAAAGGCGGCACAACAGCCATGTGTAATTGCGGAATTTTCTAAGGAGCCCATAGTTGGGTTCTTTACAGAGTCTAGAAACTAATGAAATACTGACATGTGGTGTGCGTCAGGTGAGATATCAGTATATGATTGGAGACTGCGTTTTATAAGAAACTTAAGTTGGGTTTCATAGCCGGACCGACGTAATTGCTATACAATTTTTTAAAAAAGAAAAATTAAAAAGAAATTAGACAAAATAAAGAAAACGCCTGCTTTGCATGACCTTGATATTCCAAAGCAATGTGTTCCCTTGGACATGCTTGCCTAGGAAAATTATTAGTCTCAGCATAAATATTAATTATAACTTTTCTTAAATGACAAAAAAAAAAAAAAAGGAAGGAAGGAAAATTCAGATTGTGCAATGAAAGTTTCTTGCCCGAAACACCTTCTAAGACTATTCCTTTATATGTAATACAGATATATATATATATATATATATAAAAGATAATATTATTACAATTAAAGCATCTACATTAGTGGTGTTAAATGAAGTTGTTACTGAAGTTGTTGAAGGAATCTTTTTAATAATTTGTTAATTTTGTTGTTAAAGTTAGTAATAATTTTAACAACAAATGTGGCCAATTATCTTTCCTTTATTTATTTTTTATGTTGGTGATATGTTGAATTAATTTAGTTATATGACTCACTTTTAATTTAAATTTATATTATAAGAGTAATGCTATTTAGCACTACTGGTACTTGACACCATATCAAGGTGGCACTAAATGATAAGTTGAATTAAATGAATCATTTATTTATTCATTTAATTTCACATATCATTTAATGACACACTGAATGCCACTTAGACTAGTGCAAAGCACCACTAGTACTATATAGCATTATTCATATTATAACGATTGATTTAATATCACTAATATTTTAAAATCAATAGCTAAATTTAATATATTTTTATGAAATTTAACAATTACTAAAATCTTATTTTATTATTTATATAAATAGTTAAATTTAACAATACTATAATAAATGCTATTACGTGGCCAATAAATGGAAACGTTAGCCAGACGACTGAGAGTCAAGGGGACCCTGCTTTGGCTCTCAAAAGTTAGGCTGGCGGCGGGTGCTTTCTCTTGGCCTTTTCGTCACGTCCCCATTTAATGCTTTACGCGCTCCGTTGCCGCTCCCACGTGATATTGTCTCATCTATTCTTGTATCTAGCAATATTAATTAATTAATTAATTAATAGGCTAATTTTTAAAATGCCAAAATTCAAAATTAAAAAACAGAGCCAAAAACGCCTAGTCTATTTAGTTAGAGAGGAGGTTAGGTTAAAATATTGATACTTTGAGATTTTAGGTCCAATTATCTTATATGTGGTATTTTTTATATTTTATTGTAGTATGTATTCTCGCTATATATGAATTTTGTATTATTGATTTTCTTGGCTCTGTATTTCAATAAGATAAGTATCTATGAGCATTTATACTGTTATAATGTAGATTTTTAATTGTACTTAAAAAAAAAGCAAGTTCAAATATGGTTAGTTTGAAACATATTTAAAAATGGCCATGTTTTAAATAAAATTACATTCTTGCCCTTACCTAATAATTCTTCTTCCTTAGCAACTTTTTTTTCCCTTCTGAAAAGTCGGCAACATTGTCCTTGTGCAAGTCATTCTCAATCTACAATAGGTAATGACCACTAGAAAAAAAATGGTATGATGTATTGACATTCTATATAGTTTGTCCATGTGTTGATTTTCGAAAGTTATAGCTTGTAAAAAAAAAAAAAAAGTAGCTTTTCATGCATTATTCATATATATCTCAACAATTATTCATGATAATTCTCTACAGTCATAATTTGGTAAAAAGTGTAAAAATTCATACAATTTATTTCTATCTCTCGACACAAAATTACAATAATTTTGATAGTTACCAAAATGTGTGCATGCCATATCTCATCCGTGTATCTCAAGTATCATTTGCGATAATTCTCCACGATTATAGTTCGGTAAAAAATTGTAACTATAATATTCTATACACTAGATCTATCTTGACAGCCAACGGCCGTCTCTAGTTTGGTACAAAAAAGTGTTACAGTACCCTTAAATAGTATACACTACATGTGAGGTAAAGAGTTGGAGAAAAGAAAAAAAAATAAAAATAAAAAAACAAAAGAGAGCATCTTATTTCCAACCTTCCAATATAGTTCTTGTCTGTTGTCGTTGAAATACGATGAAGGTCGACTCCTAATCTTACCACCCTTATTTCACTTTAGATGTCAGGTTTGATAATTATTTCTCGAGAGTGTTGATCTAATTATTATTTAAAATTGAATCGCTTGGCATCATAAAGAAATCAGAAACTTATAAAAAATAAAAAATAATAAAAATGGAATGGAATTGAACGACTGAATGATAAACCAAAACTAAAGCACATATTCATTTTGTTGAAGAAAAATCAACTCTAGACCAACTAAATAATCTAAAAAAAAAAAAAAAACTATATATTTATATCAAAATATTGGATCTAGTCCTAGAAATTAACCTCTAAAACAATAGAGTGTATGACCGCCTCTTAAGCGCATAAACATCTGCGGCGGTGAGTCGGTGACTGTTTTCCCACGGCCATAGTCGGTGTAGGTTACAACATCTCATATTACATTTTTAGAGAAGATCTTAAGGACTATTAAGGGATAAACGATAAATCCCACATTGATTAACTTGAATAATATAAATCACTATATGAGCGTTTAAACTACTCCTCTTAACAAGGCTGACCTTTTAAGATGAAACCCTAAATATTAAAAGACTATCAGAACTCGTACTCTCAAACGAGCAATTTGATCTGGTTAAGAATCAAACGAGCACGCAGATTTCAAGATTGATATTCTTTAACGAGCCACCATCTTAGGCAGTATGTTAAGGGATAAATTTCATATTGATTAAACATAAATTATAAACCAACATATAAGTACTTGATTTACTTCTTTTAATAAGGTTGACATTTTTAAGATGAAACCTCAAGTTCTAACAAGGACTCCATAGGTAACATGCCAACCACAAAGGGACTTTGCAAATGCCTTCCAGAACGAGAAGCAAGACAGACCAACTTCTTGACTAACACTATAGTGGCAAAAATCAAAATTGAACCATCAAGAAAAACAAAAACGAAAAGGGGAAAAAGGAAAAACTACAAGCTTCCTTATGGATATTGAGGAAAAAAGTAAATTTTATTTTTTAGAGTAATGATATTTAGCACCACTGGTGCTTGGCAGTATATTAAGGTAGCATTGAATGATAAGTCAAATCAAGTAGGTCCTTTATTTATGCATGTAATTTCACTTATCATTCAATGTCACATTAGTTGCCACGTATACAGGTGTTAAGCACCACTGGTGCTATATAGTATTATTCATTTTTTATAGAGGGAAAAAGGGAGTAAAACTGAATCATGTGGACAATAGAGATGTAGAAATGCAATGGCATTTGTGAGCTTTTAGAGAGAGAGAGAGATAAGGGAAGATTAGGGGATATAATGTCGGTGGGGATGGAATAAGGGTTAGAATTGGGATGTGCTAAACGTCACTGTTATTAATTTTTTGTTCAAAGGCAATACTAATATTTTTGCATAGATTTAAAAAGTGAACACTTTTATACATGCCTAATTAAAAGTAGTTAAATTTTGTAATTTTCTCTTAGTTAATTTATCGAGGCTTTAATGCTTCATGCACTTTGCATATGGGCGATTTCTACTTTATTATTATTATTAATTTTATGAAGAAGTGTTCTGATACCCTATGAGCATGGCGTAGTTAGATGAGGGTCTATTTGGGCATAGGCCCCCCTTGGTCAAAAAAAGATTACACCTTGTAAACAAATTTTTAAAAAATAAAATTAGGCAAATAGTTTAATCGTGTATTTAGGGTTCAATCCTGTAGTGTAGGCTAGCTATGCCACTATTTATGAATACTCTACCCTTGGTATTCTACTTATTTGTTTTGTGACGTGAGATTTAATTGAACTACCTAACTCACAATTTAATGGATGACACTTTAACGGTGTTAACTTGGCATTCACTTTCTTTTATTATTTTTCTTTGCATTTTTTGGCTAATTTGTGCAAATGAACCCCATCGTTTAGTGTTAGTATAGTAATAAACCTTACTATTTCTAATTTAGTGATCTCAACCTTAACATATTACTATTCATTGTAAAAGTGACCTTATTATCCAAATTTATCAATTTTTATTGTTAAAAAGGCCTTTTTACCCTTATTGTCTTTTTTCTAAAATATATTCTGTTTGAAGGTATTTTTATCTACTCAATTCAATTGTATTCATAGTATTACCCCTCCATCACCGCAAAAATGAGTCAGACCTTTCCAATTTTTTAGTTAATTAACTAAAATGTCTTTTGGAATATCTAGTAAAAGCTTCGACTTCTTCCTCACTAGCAGTGTGTGAGAACCGATATGAATACTCGCATGATACATCAACCAACAATAATGAATTTTGTACAGGTCACCTCTCGTCAGAATTCTATAAGAAATATAAGTCTTTGTTTTTATATTTTAATTGAGATTAAGGCTAAAAAATTTATTTCGATGATAAAATTGACAAAATTAATTGGTGAGATCCCTTTTTTGCAATGAACACTAATAAGTTAATGTTGAAAATGTCAAGTTAGAAATCATCGTCATTTTCTACACTTCTCCATATTTTTTATATTCTTTTTAGTATTTTTGCATTTACACTCTATCATCATTTTCTATTTACTTATACAAATTTTGTCAGGCAAAAGAATAAGACTCAATACTAATATAAATAACGACAAGAAAATCAATATTACTCTTTTGTATCTATAGTGCGTTGGCCATGTCAAAAAAATAAAAAAATAAAGTTACATGCATGACCATTTACGTTGGTAAACTAGGTATTTATTTATTTATTTAGACTGATTTCTAATTTAACTATAGCTAGCACAGTCAGATTCATGGCTTGTGAAATTCGTTTAAGCAAGACAGGTCAATGGAATATCCACCCTGCACACTTAGGGATGGCAACGGGGCGGGTCGGGGTCGGGTTTGGCCTTCCCCGTCCCCGCCCCGATTCCCGAGTGAGTCGGGGCGGGCTCGGAGCGGGGTTGGGACGGGTCGGGGATAGGAAAATCCCAGACATCTGCCCGATTTTCATTTTTTTTTTTTTTTGTAAAATCCCTATATCCTAGTTACCCAATATCCCTATAAAAAGACACATTTTTACCCTCTAACGTTAAAAATTATAAATATTCTAATTACTAACATTCAAAATTATAAATATTCAATCACACAAAACACCAAATATTCTAAGTTCGAATTACAAGCAAAGTTCAAATCTTAAACATAACATTTCATCTTACCAATGTTCCAACGAAAACAAATATAACGCAACACTAAATCATTCATAAAATTACATTCTAAAATATTCCTTCAATCTTCATCTTCAACATTTGTGCAGTACCCAGTAACTACTGATTCCTGTATAATAATACATTTACAATAAAATATAATAATTACAATTATATACTTAAAATTTTTTAATATTGAATTTGAATAACACAGTAAAAACATAAAAATAAAATTTTGTATTTCAAAGAATCGATGTACCTCCTCCTCTACTTCATCATCACTAAAAGATGAACAAACACCTTTATATGGATGCGTGAGGAGCGATTGTTCTGACAACAAAAATAGAACAAAGAATTAAATTCTTTAAGGTAACAAAAACAGTGAAGAAACTAATGAAGTTGAATGAATTACCATGAATATCAGCCCATAACTAGTCACGAGCACACATTAAAGCCTCCAATGTTTTATGATGAAGTCGGCTCCTATGTGAACTCACAAACCTACCACCCGTGCTAAATGCACTCTCAGAAGCTACGGTAGAAATTGGCACAACCAAGACATCCCTAGCAACTCTTGCTAAGAGAGGATACTTGTTAGAATTAGCTCTCCACTAACCCAATATATCAAAGTCTGGAGTTCTTGGTATGACCGCCTCCTCTAAATACAACTCAAGCTCGGTTTTGTCAGTGGTAGTAATGCTAGAAACATACTTGTCATAATTTCCCAAATCATCATCTAAATTTGAACCTTCTTCATTTTAGAAGGATGACGTTGAAGATTGAGTACCACCAAAACTAGCACTTGTTTTCCCCTATTTTGGTAATGTAACACCAACCTTTTGCAAATTTTGGAAATTTTCCCAACTTCATTTTTTACTCTCATTGAACCAAAAATCCTTAAGAAGTAAAACTCCACCAATTTCAGATCGGAAGAGCGTCGCGTAGGATCTAAAATAGTTGCTACGGCCAAGATCCCATGAATATCATTCCAGTATTTATCAAATTTTTCCATCATACCCCTTGCCATTTGTTGGATTTCAGGGTATTGAGAATCCAACCAATCAGACATTGATAACTTTATTTGACAAACATTTGTAAAAAACAAATTTGCCGTAGGATACTCAGTACTAGAAAACAATTCAGTGACTTCATAAAACTTCTTCAACCGGTCACAAATTTGTTTTGCTAAATCCCAATCTTGTGCACTAGGCAAGGACTTGTAGTGTGGATCTCGTAGGCTCAAACGGGG